>PQWD01007326.1:0-225172 GCA_019425675.1 Leucinodes orbonalis | reverse complement strand
ACGGATTAAATCATTTCTGATCTTATCCCTAAGAGAGACCGAGCATAGCTCGCTCCATTGCGCGTTGAGTGACTTTGAACTTGTGAACCAATCCCGCAGTCAGTGTCCATGTCTCAGCTGCGTATGTTTGTAACTAAAAAATCGTAAAATATAACTTGAATTGAACTTGACTAAGGCTGCTGATCGTTACAAAACTGTACAATACGATTGTATCGTTAAATTAAAAAAAAACTTGTATACTAATTGAATAAAATTACTTTAATATATAAGTACATACCCATATATATAATTAATTAAAACTAATTGAGTACATAGATAACACTTTAACTAAAATATATTACACCCTTAACACTTAAAAACATTTTTTAGATTTATGTAAACTATATAAATAATAAATAAATATCCACTGACATTCACACAGCGCCATCTAGCCCAAGTTAAGCGTGAAGCCTGATTATGGGTACTAAACAACGGATAAATATACTTATATAATGTTTTTTCTTTTTTTGTAAATACATATTATACATAGAAAACACCCAGACCATTGCAAACAGACATGTTCATGCACACAAATATTTGTTCTGCCCGGGGATCGAACCCGAAACTTTATGTTGCAGTCGACGTCTCCACCACAACACCAAATGGGTCGTCCTACATAAGGTAGGTAAGGTAGGTATGTATGCATAGGTAATGGTTGCGAATTCGTTTAGGACACCATGGTTTCCACCGGGCGTATTATCTATGAATCATTTCGTACTTGCACTTTTCTCTTTGTTTATTGAGTGATCAAAAATGTAATATTGCATTATAAAACACGAAGCAGACAAAAAAAATCTTATATGGCATAAGAGTAACTTATTTTAAACAAGCTCTTTATTTCAATGTTTAAAAATAAATAAAAATTCTAGAACAGTACCCTGAAAATACACTCATAAATATCTTGCATAAAAACTATTTGTGTTTTAAAGAGCAATCCAGATTCATAGTTACATATGGGGGACTCTCCTATAATACAAATTGGTCACGGCTTTCAGCGCCTGCAACTACATACATCTTACGTTAAACAGTTTCTGACCCTAAAATGACTTTTGTACAAACTATTTATTTATTTCTAACTATGGATTCCTATCTGAAAATAATGTTTATTATTATTATTTGTAGTATCTGTTAGGAGTTCACAGTTCATACACCGGTCCTTTAAAGCTTGCGTGGGACATTATTATTATAATTGTTTTTTTTCGCAAGCATCGAATCTACGACTCTTGTAGATGGGGTAGGCTCTAACGAATTCATGAATGCCAGTCAAGTATGATAAGAGTCTAGCGAGCTTAAGCCCAGCTGAAAAATTTAAATAAACCTTCTTTCAGGGCTTCCATTTTCATGCGAGGTGAAATCGCCAATACAGATTAATAACCGGCTATTCATCTTAGCGTTGAAGAACATAGCCTATGCATCAAATCTTGCATCCCACTCACACTTGAAGCGTTTCCCGCCTTTATATCTTGCCATTTCTTTCACACTCAAAGGCACGTGACCAGGGTACAGTTGCATGAAGTTTTCCTTTACTTTATGGCAGTTTCCCATGAAAAATTACCTGGCTAGATACGGCGGGACGGGCCAAATGAGTTTCTGGATGTTTTTATGAGGTCCCTACTTAATGTACTTGCCAAAAGTTCAATGACCCGACGGAAATACGGTTGTCATATGAGAAAATTGAGAAACCGTATTTCTAATGAATATCTCTTTCGTAGCCGTTTCCAACTATGCGTGCAATTGCACAATGTGATCTTCTCTCGGACTTTGAACCCGCGACCCCTGAAACGAGGATGTCTTGCGCAAAATGCGGAAGACCAAGTAGTCAGTAGACAAATTAACCGCAAAGTATCTTTATTCAAATAAAAGTTTTACAGATACTTTGATTTCGTTCGAAAAAGAAGGATCTTCGAGAAGAGCCGGTCAGAAACTCGATCGATAGACACTCAACAGACCCTAACTAAGACTCTCAAGCAGTTAAATACTTTTCATATTGTTATATTTTATCACCTAAATATTTTTTGAAAGCAAATGTCTTCAAATGCACTCGGGCTTTATGGAACTTTTCATTTCCCAACAAAAATATTATTTCCATAAATAAAAAAACTATAAAATCTAACACAAGCCCTGACTTATTGCAGTACATTCCCTAATATCATAATCTTACAACGAAATGCTTTTACATTTCAACGGACACTTCCTGGCCACCCCAAAAATGTTACTGAAATCAATAAAGATAATGCGAAATTGAACTTTAAAACTATGAGAATGCACCAGTATACTTAGGTCCACGGCTGGTAGTAGTTTCTGTTTTATTTGTATGTCAGGTTCAGTTGGTAAAGGCTGGGATGTAAAGTTGGTTTTCCTTTGATAAATCGATCCGGGGCAAGAGTGTCCCCGCGGCTATTAGTCCGGATTAAGTCGTGATCCGCCGGGATGACCAGTCGCTTTAAGCCGGGATTGGTCACTTGGTACACTATTCATATTTCTATTGTTGCGTTTGACTTTGGACAGTTTGTTTGTGTTATTTTTGTATTTAGATTTCTAATTGCACGGCTCTGCGGGTTTGTAAATCACAGGCGTAGTGGATGTAAATATACGCTTTTGTGAATATTATGGATAAAACAGAATATGAGATTTGTCTTGATATACATAGAATTTAAAATATTATAATATAATAGTATAATATAATATAGACGTATAAGTTTTTTTTGTTTATCTAAGCGTATAAAATATATTTATGAAAACTTACTTAAAGGTAATGTCGAACAGTTTGTCTAGCAGGGCTTTTAATTATATAAATAATCAAAAGTTTTCGCTATAATCCGCCGCGCTAGATATCTGGGTATCCAATGTTTGTAATTTTATTCTTCATTATTATATAATTTAGTTTTAAATGGCCTACATATAAACGGTTCGTAGAGTTAGATCGAGTCAGCCAATAAATAATAATAAAAGCAGCTATTTAAAAAATGTCTCTATTTATCACACATAACAATTATAAATAACAAAAATATAACAAGAGTTCATTTAAAACAGTAACTTCAAATAAATATTAAACGCCAAGCTCTCAACACAGTTTAATTCATACAATTTGTCATGTTCCCATTCAACCTTTTCAAATAGAACATTAAAGTTGTAAAGCTAAAAAGTTAAGCTCCCGGCAAGTTTAAGGAGTCGACACACCGTTCCGAATCGACTCTCGACGCGTCTCGGCGACCCTAATTCTCTTATAATATTCATACTTCTATTATAGATGACGCATTGTGATACTTTGATTAAGTATCCGAACGGACCTCTGATTAATGGGGGACATGGCGATTGTTCCGTCGGTGCCTTTTGACATGTTTTTTAAACGCTTTTGTCACCTTGAGTGATGCTACTGTGACATTTTGGGTTATACCGGTAGATTCTTTTTCATGTATATTGGCATGGATTATATGTATCGCACTTTAGATTGCACAGCTTGCGCTATTTGAGTATTCTTGTCTTAACTTTTTTAACATTTTAAACGCACGTCAGAGTCGAATACGTATCTGAAGAGTTAATAAAGAACATCGTAAAGAACACCGATTGAATGCGCAAAAATATTGCTTTTAGTCCTAAAGAGTAGCATAAAGTAGGAAGCTGCGAAATGGTCCTTGGTTTTTTAATCGTCGCAAGGAGATTTGAAAATTTAGTCTATGAAATAGTTCCACAAGTTCTATAGTGAGTAGTCAAAATGTCATGTGAACTTTATTACTACTAGCTTTTGCTCGCGGCTTCGCTCGCTTTAAATTCGGGATAACAGGTACTTACATTTATCACTTATACTCTCATACATGACTTTTGTGAACTTAACCGTTTACTCAGCGTACGCAGCGGAAGCTCCAAGTATGAAAATACCCCCCATTTTGAAACATTCTTCATTGCTGCTCCGCTTCTATTACTCGTGCGTGATGATATATAGCTATACCTTCTTCGATAAATAAGCTATCTAACACTGAAAGAATTTTTCAATCGAACCAGTAGTTCCTGAGATTAGCCCGTTCAAACAAACAAACAAACTCTTCAGCTTATATATTAGTATAGATGACAAAGCTGGGTCAGATTAAGATTTTTTAAATTTGTAGTTTCATCACTTGTCTCTATAAATATTCTTAATCCTACATATCTTGTAGGTTTTAAATATTCACAAATTATCTTACGCATACCCAAACAAACCCTAGTACAAACGATTTATATCGCCCGAATCGCTTTAATGTTACTTAAACAACATTGTCTAATCAGTCAAAACATCAAGCGCTAAGCACTGCGGATAAAAGTGACGAGTTCCCCCTAAATTTAATGGGGTGTGACGTTTGAGATGTTTGATTTTATTAACACATCATCAAGATTGTGATTAATAACAAGGTGGGCGCTGAACGACGCGATTTGCTTCTACCCTTTAATAAATACTGAATAAATGTATGGATAATCAGATTTTCAATTTTACAGTATCATTTTTCTTTCAAAGTTTTGAGCCATCTGCGCATTTTATGTCATTTTAAAAATTAAACAATAAGTATAAGCACGGTATATTTAATATGGGCTCGATGGCGAAGTGGCTGGTGCGTTCGGTTGACGAAAGCTCAAGTCAAGCAACTATGCAGGAGTTGAAATCGGATGGTGGGACAAGTGGCAAGCGCAGACGGTCTCAGATTTCAAAAATAAATAACGTTGAGCTCCAGATGGAGACTCGAATATCGGCTTAGGGCCGTGCAGAAATGCTAGGTATCCTAGTATATGTTTAAGAACATTATAATTGCCATTTCGGCCAACTGCTAGAGTTCTAAGTACGAGAACAACATAGTCAAATTACAGCTACATAATGCCTACTGTTGGAAAAGACGTCCCTGAATAAATTCCATTTCAGGCGTTTCGGAGCGAAAACCGCCGCGCTGAATTTGTTTAGTAGAGTGGTACAGAGTGGTAGAGGTTGCAGTAGAGCCGTTGCTATTGGGCAGGATGTACCTCATGCAGATTAATAGGTATTGGGACCCAGAAGTGCTAAGTTAAGCTGATTGCTTTGCCTTGATGTAAAATGATTTGAGCGATGTCTGGTTAACTTTCACGTTTGCCAACATAAACTATAAAAATAGTCCATATGACAGATATAAAAAAAATATAACAAACTACCGGAAGTAAAAAACATAAAACGATTTCTCAATAAAAAAAGTATAAACTTATGACGAATTACGAATGATATATCTAAATAAATGTACCTAAGTCCAATGTGCCGAAAAGCTCTCTAAATAAATACCGACATCACTGTTAAAATATTATTACTCATTACCATTAGATTTAGTCATTGGCCCATCCTATGAGGGTTATGTATCGGACCATGACACCTGTTTCAAACACCTTAACACCATGTGATATTGATACACGTGCAATAAACAAATATATTCAGACCTAAATTGAAGTGAACGACATTTATATCGTAATCTAGGTAGACTCAGCTTATAGAGTTAAGAGAATTAAAAACCCCAGACAGAAGTGGCATATCAACCAATTACTGCATTTACATATGCAATAGTGACGTGGATTCGTGAGTAATGTGCCTAATAGTCAATTAATTCAGTGTTGTCATTAATTTGACACAAACGACTATGTTTATGACAGTGAGAGTTATTGCTTGCAATAAACTTGAAAAATGATTCGCGGTAAAAGGCGTATCATTAAAGGTATGAGCTATTAAAGTGATTTTACTTTGATGCTTTTTGAAAAGGTCAATCAATTAGTTTGGGAATATATAAATATGAAAGACTGCCGCATTTTGCGACACTGCTACACAAACATCTGCAGGTTGTGTGCGCTTATAATGTTTAAAAACATTTATTTATACCTAATATCAGGATCGTGTGTTTTCATAGTGTTTACTGAAATAGATATTTCCGGTAAGGGTCGTTTGCTTTATTTGAACAAAACAGTACTAGAATTAATATTATTTTAATAAACATTAACATTACTTCCTCATCATCTTGTGGTGGCGTTCGACTACAATTCAATTCATGCGCAATTTTCTCCACGTACTTTACTAATATGGATGACCTATACCAACAGCGGTATTTCCTGATGATTATGACATGAGAAACATTAAAGAAAGAGCATATTCCTATCTAAAAGGCAAGCAACGCACCAGTGGCACTTCTGGTGTCACCGTTGTCCCTGGGCGGAGGTGATCACTTTCCTTTAGGTGTCTCTCTTGCTCGTTTGCTACCTATATCATAAAAAAAAATCAATATCCAAGTGAAAGAAAATTTTAGAAATAACAAAACTTTAACTTCAAAATTAACGAACATGTTTCGATTGCGTCACTTTATGGAAGCGTTATAAAAACAGACCATGTAAATCACCAACTCCCTGTGGATTCTTACATTTATTAACTTTATGAAGCAAACAAAATGCCTGGTAACATAAGTTAATGTTAGCTAATGTCTCGGAATGAGCGAGCACATGCAAATGGCCTTGTTGATTAAAGCGCGGATCATTTTGAAGGGGCGCGCGGTAGTTATGTTTGACGTATGTCGGCCATCTTTAATATGGATTTGGCGCCAATTTGAAAACTAAATTTTAAAACATATTGTTCAAATTATGGCATAACTCTACAACGCAAGGATTGGTCCTAAAACAATTGATTACGTTATTTTGATTTTAAATTATCATGTTTCATGAGTATAAGGTTGACTGAAAGAGAATGCTTATGAGCAATAAGGTCCCCATTTCTAGGTATTGTTTATATGTGCAAAATTATAGACCCTTTAAATTCATATTCCTCGCAGGATTGTACCCACGACTATCTTGACTCTACGCTTAGGCACGAACGAGAACACGGAGTCACCAGACATCTTAATAGTAAAAAATGGTACTTTTATTTAATAAACTTAACAAAAATTTGTATTTCTTATAATCGATCCTATATACTTTCAGAATGATAAATAAAAAATTCGACTAAAATAATAATAATAATAATATAAATCGTTTATTTATCCTTCAATATGATAACAGTACAGGTTATTTCATAATCAATAATTTTATTTGACAATAAAATGTAAATTTAAATGTTTTGTCTAATCATATTGAGGGAGCGGAACCTGTTCTAGGTTAACCCTGTGTTACAGAGTTCCGGCCCCATAAAATCAAAGATTTTCTTTTACATAAATTTACTTATGTGCTTGGTGACGTTTTATATGTGGTAAAGGTGTGTTGATTATGGAGCATAGTGTGTTGAGTATGGTATTGTGTATTGATTTAAGTGTTGTGGTTTAGATGGAGTGGTGTGTTTTGAACGGAGTTTGGTGTATTTAATGAAGTGCGGTGTAGTGAAGAAGTATGGTGTAGCGAATGGAGTGTGGTGTAGTGAATGGAGTATGGTGTAGTGAATGGAGAGTGGTGTGGTGTAGTGAATGGAGTGTGGTGTAGTGAATGGAGTGTGGTGTAATGAATGGGGTGCGGTGTAGTGAATGGAGTGTGATGAGATGATAAATTAAATATGTGAATAGTCTAAAACATAAAAGCATTAATATAACCATTTTAAATATTACAATAATTGAATTGCCATATGAGCAGGAAAACACAACAAAAGGTATTTTACGTTATTCAATTCTTTTTATCAGGCTCTCTGTTTCGTCGTATGTTTTATTTTTGAGAAGCTTAGTCACTTCTTTTTTACAGTTACTTTTGATCATAGGAAAAATATAAACGATACCATTTAACTTGTTATATAAATATGGACCAATGGAAAACTGATGTTTTTGGGCAAAGGCCGAACATCTGCCAAGGTTTCTAAAGACAATGTCCCTTCTTCTAGTAGCGATCAAAAGTTGAGGGTCATAATAAGTTTTTGAATGGCAATAGAGTATCGATCTTAGGATAAACAACTGTCTCACTGTTAGTACATCAACATCTTTGTAGATCAGGGATGTTGGGTATCGGTATGGTTTGGACAATAAAACCTTCAGTATTGATCTTTGAGCACGTTCCACATGTATCATATAAGTTTTATGTGTACCACCCCAACATGTAATGCAGTAGGTGATGATTGATTCGCACAAGGCTAGATACGTGGCCTTAAGTATCTTTAATGAGGCAGCAGTTCTTAGGCGTTTAAAAATAAACGTCAATTTGCGGATCCTTTTGGTAAGCAACTCTGTGTGTGACTTCCAGTTTAAGGTTGAGTCCATTATTATCCCAAGGTATTTTGTCTCTGATACTCGCTTTAAAGGAAGACACGTACATGAATTTGAGGAGATTGATGTTGGACAAGAATGGACTTTTATCTCCATGTTATCTGGTTGCTGGCGAGTCGCTTTCGTGAAGGTGACGTATTGAGTTTTGGATAGATTCAAAGTGAGCAAATTCAAACTCAACCAATGTGCTACTTTACCAAGACCACATTCAGTTATCTGACGCAACTTCTGCCAAGAAATACTATTGAAAACAAGAACAGTGTCATCAGCGAATGAAAATAGTTTCCCGCCATCAATTTTTAGGTTGCATAGTTGGTTAATATAAATCAAAAAGAGGCTAGGGCCCAAAATACTTCCTTGTGGAACACCGTACTCAATTGGTAAAGAATCACTAATAAAATCGTTAACCTTGACTTGCTGTGTCCTATTTGACAAGTAGCTGATAAATAACTTTAGTACGTTTCCCCTTATGCCAATGTTTTCAAGTTTTTTAATAAGCAAGGGAATAGACACAGTGTCAAAGGCTTTAGACAAATCTAGATATACAGCCAGACATTTATCCTTCTTTTCTAGGTTTTGCACAATGTGAGTTGTAAGATCATTTACTGCAAGTTCGGTAGATTTGCCCTTGGTAAACCATATTGGTTGTCTGAAATTATATTATATTTATTTAAGTAGTTAACTAAGCGGTTATTTATTAATTTTTCTAATATTTTTGAGACTGATGGCAAAATAGCAATAGGTCTGTAATTTGTTACATTAGATTTATCTCCGGTCTTAAATATGGGTTTAATAAGGGCCTTTTTTAGACAATCTGGAAATACCCCATCTTTTAAACACAAATTGCATATGTGTGTGATCGGTGGAACAAGAACCAAGCTAGCCATTTTTAGAACTTGTATAGGTATGTTATCAATTCCTGTAGCATAAGTATTTTTCATATTTTTAATAATAGTTGAAACTTCCTCAAAGTCGGTTTCAGTAAGTAAGAAAGAGTTTTGTATTCTGATATCAGGTTCTATAGAATCCTGCACACTTTTATTACCCGTATGATTTATATCACCAGCCAATTTTTTTCCTATATTTATGAAATATTCGTTTACAAAATTAACTGACTCTGTACCACTGACTTTAATGTTTATAAGTTCATTTTCGTTACTTTGAGTTTTAGTCCCTATATTTGAAATTTCTCGTATTGTGTTCCAGGTGTTCTTAATATTATTACGAGTAGATTCGAGTTTCTGTTCAAAGTATTTCCTTTCAATCTTTTTCAGCAGATCATTACAAAATTCCTATATCGTTTGTATGTTGTCAATAATACTATATTCAGAGGATCTTTTTCGTTTTTAGGTGTAGTCTGTCTCGATTTCTTATACATCGCAGTAGGCCGGGTGTCATCCAAGGACGGGTTATTCGCTTCCTGTTAGAAATTGTTTTAGTGCAAGTGTTATTCTGTATTACGTTCGAGATTTTAGTTAACAGTAGTTCAGCAGCTGTGTTAGCATTTTGGCATTCAAGAATAGAGGTGAAATCGGTTGATTCCAGGTCACTAACAGCATTTTCAAGATTTATTGTTGTTTTTCTGATTATCGGATTTGGAGTTTGTTTTAGTGTGTTTATACTAAAAATAGTAGAGAAGTGATCAGTAACTGTAGTCTTGATAACAGCTGTTGAAGTTTGGAGTTCAGATTTTATAATAATATGGTCTAGACAATTTTCCTCTCGGGTGGGAAGCATGTGTCCGGGAAGAAAACCGTGATATGCTAATAGATTTTGATATTCGTTAGAGTTTTTATTATTATCCAGTAGGTTTATGTTTACGTCTCCTGTTATATAAATATTTTTATACGTCTTTAAGGCAGTAACTGTTTCGCTCAGAGAGTTAAGAAAATTATCAAGGTTACGGTAAGACGGTGGTCGGTAAATTGCTATGATACAAATGTTGTCACATAATTTTATTATTAGGGAATTCGCTTCGATAATGGGGGGTTCAACAACATGAGCTGCAATCGTATTTTTTATATATATGACAACGCCTTCATTCTGCGTCTTGCAGTTGTGGGTGAAGAAACAGTTGTAATTTTGTAATGATGGCGGGTCACGGGCCTCCTTTAGCCAGCATTCAGATAAGACAATAATGTCTACATTTAAATTCAGCCTAGCTAGTAAAATCTCAATTTCATTAAAGTTACGGTAGATACTTCGGATATTTTGGTGTAAAACTATTAGGTGGTGGTTATGCGGTAAGTAGTCTCTTAGATCTTCGGCTTCACAAAGTAGGCTGCTTGCTGGAGAATAGGCGTCAACATTACTTGCAACTATATTATCAAGCTCCGTGCCAGGTAAGTACTCAATGCGTCATTCAATACGAATTTAGGAAACCTAAATGTATCTAAGTTTAGCAGTAGGACTGTAAGTTTATCAGTGAAAAGCTTTAAGTTCTCAATGGAAACAAATGCATTTAGTTTTATATTGGTATGTTTGTAAAGTTCATGAGTAAAGTAGGTGTGTAAATAAGGTAAGAGTAGATTAAACGTATTTATGTGAGTTAATGTAAAAAAGTGTTGCGTGTATGAGATTGGTAGCGATAAGGCAGACATAGAATAAGTTTGTCCACATTTAGAACTAGTACTATCTGTGCAGTCACAGTGTAGTCATTTAGGACTCTTCAGGGTGTTGAAGTCGGCCTCGGAGTTGATGCGTATAATTTCTTTGTCTTCTGCATAGCGGAGGAAGACTTTGCCAAAAGAAGTCCAACAAAATTTGTAGTTGTGCCTAGATGCAAAATCGCGTGCAAGGAAGTATAGACGCTTAGCTTTAGTTGTGGTTGTCAGAGATGTAAATTGGGGACTTAGGTCCATTAAGCCAAGGTGGTTAGTGTTTATTTGTTTTCCTTGTTACTTCTGTTAAACACTTTAGTGCACTGTACAATTTTCTTTGGCAACAACTGTCACAAATTCTGCTATTATTGTCTTATTTTCAGATTTGTGTTAGAGCGAAATACATCTTTGATATCTGTAGGAGTGATTGTGGCATCAACCGCCTTGCCCAACGATACCACCAGCCGTACAAGGTCATCTTTCGTCTCATTATGTATTCTTGGCACGTTTCTTATTTCAATACTAGAGCTTCGCTGTTGTTTTTCCAATAGTTCCACCTTGTCTTCCAGAAATGCTATCCGTTTACGATCCTCCTTTCTTTCCTCTTCCAAACTATCAATCCTTTTTAGGAAATTATCGTACATCGCCGAATTAAAGTCCACTGCTTGCTTTAAGGAATCATTTTGACACTTTATTTCGTCCATTTTATGCATGAGTTCCTTAAACATGCCCTGTACTTCTACTTTATACGCCAGTAAGTCCGATTCCGCGTCATCTTCACGTCTTCGTTTCGGCCGATATGTGATGGTTTCGGTGTTTGAGCCATATGATATGTTTGGATCAGAAGCAAAGTGCGTTTGTAACGCAATGTTAGGAACGCATTGAGGTATTGGCGTACTTGTTGACGGCTGCGCCAATGTGTCCGAGGGCGGTTGCGGAGGAGCTAACAACTGCGGAGCTGCCGGGGACGAGGTGAGGCGGCGGGAGTTTGTATTTTCATCATGCAAGCCGTCGAGAGTACCAGGGCAATATGAATTGAAAGAAGTATGTTTAACTCGGAGCGTGTCAGGTGTCTAGTTAACTGGTTAGTAATCGATAACTTTCATACAATTTGACTTTCCGTCCAGATTGCATAGACCCCCCGTCTAACCGAATGTATGATATTACAGCTGTCTTTGTCTTCTCAAGCAATTTTAAAAAGTTTGTCCTTGTTTGCTCTTTTAGGATTGTTAGTAAGTACGTTTCAAAGTTACTCACACATACATCCTGTCTGGTAAAGTATCGGGCCTCAGCGCTAGTTGAACACCTCCTTTGGTTTATGCACTCCTATTTTGCGGGACTGATTTTGAGTGTAATTTTAATGTATTTTAAATAAAGGAACTATAAATATTTATCACCAAAAGCACGTCTGAGCTCCTCAGAGATCGAGAGGGAGGGGACTAAGAATTTTACATAGACAACACACTTATAATAACACGCTGCTCGCATTCTATACAACAAAAAAAGACAACCCCAGACAAAACATAGCCACGACGTCGCTTTCATTACAATCTGAGAACGACAAACTCCTTTGTGCTCACGACTTAAGTAATTTATTCACACAACTTTTCTAATCACCCTGTCTAAACAGATTTTGAGCACACGTCGGTGAAAAAATACCCCTTATTGGGGGAATGTGTTGATAAATAAGACCAATAAAACAAAAGAGTTCCTTTATCAGGGGAGAAATGGGACGGTGACTGTGATTCTCGAAGAATGTTTAATAAGGTTACAAATGTAAGGGATGCTAAAATTATGAGAAAAAATAGTGGCCATAGAATATTCTAAAAAAACGGATTATTTTAATTGTATGCGTTTACAATAATATATAATATTACTAGGTATACTTCAAATTAATTATTTGATGTTCGTCTGTACGCTCAAGACAAATGCAAATTCTATATTTTAAAAAATTTAATGGTCTAAACAGATAATGTGTATTGACGTATATATAACAATATTTACATCCCTATGATTGAGTTTACCGTTCTATTTATGTATTTTTTTATTAATATAAATAGTAACCCACACAGTTAATTTGAACTATTAAAAATACGTGATATGTTGATATGATTCACAGGATTTTATGCAAAAACAAATATTTGACCTTTGAAATATTTTAAATATTGAAACTATTTAAAGAATTTTAAAAAATATCAGTCAATCTTCAAAAATATTTGTTTTTTAAAACAACTCGACACATGTTAAATTATTCAAAAGAAAATAACAGATGAAAATCTTTACAGTAAATAAGCGGATCTTGGGAAGAGTTTCCCCGGCGAACCCTCGATAAATAATTTGGCTGAGTATTAGCATATGTCGATTTATCTCGCGAGTGCCTGCGGAATTATTATTTATGGTGTGCGCCCCCCCAAAGTACATATGTTAACTAAATCCGGCCGCGATCTATGGAGATGCTCAGAGTAATTTGTTAACAGAGGTTACTCGTACTAGAAATATAAAATGAATTGCGCATACCGTGCTTAGTTAAAACAGTTTTTAACTGATGATAGATCCATTACAATGTGGGGTGCGAGTATGGGCCCTAAATTATAAATGACATAATGTTTTAAAAGCATGTACTCGTAGTTGGAGAAAATTGAGGTAAATCAATAAAGCTCATGTATCTCTAAGAAGCGTAGCGGATGCGATCAACCTCATTGGTAAATAACTTTTTATTTTAAGCATTATAACATTTATATGCATACTAAATATAAGTAGTCATAAAAAAAACATAATACACATGGATCTTATTTCATGATCAAATTAGGTTAGAAAAGGGGCGAATATGTCCCAAAGTTAAGCCCCAGAGCAAGAAAACTTAGCAAATAAGCACACAGTCTAGCTGTTTTTTATTTATATCCATATGAATATCATACAAAAGATTCTGTTGGTCCTGTGTGAACTCTCTGTAACATTACTTGCTCTACATCACAAAATGTATGAAGATTTCTCTCGAACACCTTCGCGGTGAATACAGTTGGGGATTCGCTTTGATTATCGAAGTTTGATGTCTTGACTGAATTTGCCTCTAGTCGGGATTACCATTATCCAATTTGTTCATTTGAATAACAGACGGGGTGATTTGATACGTTGTACTAAAAACCAATATTTTGACCTCAGGCGTCAGATCAACTGTTTGTTTATTATTTAATTACTTTTTCGCAGAAATGTCTTTTCATCATTAGCTCATTAAACGTCCCCAACGAGGGGCACGAGCCTACCCGTATAGGGTGATTAGGCCTTAGTCGTCCACGCGGGCCCAGTGCGGACGACTTCACGCACAACCTTTGAATCTCTTTGCAGGCGTGCGCAGGTTTCTCACGATGTTTTTATTTTACCGTAAGAGTCTTAGTATTTACCAAAGGTTAAGGTTATTAAAGGGCTCAATAGGCTCATAAAGCTTTAACAGCGTAGAAACAAGTTCAGTAAGTATCGGAATCATCGGAGCGGCCGAAAATTATTATCAGTCTGACCAAAGAATCAAAGTTTTTCTTAGTGTCAGAAGTTCCTTCATAGCGTTTTATTGAAAAGAATTTGGCTATACAGTTGCCACTTACCGTCAATAACACACGGATTATTATTAAAGACTATTTGATTATATCACAATAAGTTCTCATTAAAGTAGTATTTTACTTAATTTTATGATCAAAATTTCAAATCAAAAGTTTTGAGTTTAATGCAACCAAAATAAGCGTAGATATATAAGCGTAGAACCAAAGGTTAGCACATAGAACATTAATTTACTGGGAGGCTGATCGCTCATGTGATTCATGTGTTCGCATTAAGGGGTAACTGCACGATGCGTTTATTGATTTTTTTTTAATTATTACATTGTATACATTAGTATTATGTGGCCTTGAAATCTATGTTTTTTTTGTGTGAGACCACGCAGTGAAAGTCAATTCAGTATTTCCCAGTTTGGTTGGGAATTTGCAGTCTGTCATCTAATTGACTGAAAAAGACTTTACTTGGTGGTAGACTCGATACTGAGTCGTCTAGGTAGGTAGAACCAGATATCGTCCCGTGAAACAAGAGTGTTTTACACTTTTGTGTTTAGGGATGAGGGCACTGTAGCTAGTGAAATACTGTGTATAAGACCTAACATCTGTTGTCTCGGGTGACGGGCGCAATGTGGCATTGATGTAGAATAATAACTGTTTATCAGTTGTTGGTCTCCTTCAATGCCACTCTGTCATGGTCAGGCGTATCACTTACCAACAGGCGAGCGTCCTGATCGTCCTGTTCAACATAAAAAAAATATTTCGTGCTTTGGAGGGCACGGTCTCGGCTACATTTGTAGTGAGTTTAAGTCGCACCAACTAATCCAATCCGCATTGGGTTAGCGCGGTGGGCAACGACCCAATCCAATGTCTACGCTGTGAAGGAAGGCTTTTATGAAACGACCGCCATTTTATCATTCGCAACCAATGGCTGAACATAACCTCCAAAGTAAGCAATCATCTTGCTATACAGATAATTTAGAACTTTTATTTATATCTATTTATAGCAGGATTTTAAATGAATGTTACTTTAATATTACTTATTTGACGAGCCATGTGGTGTGATGGTCGAGACGCCGGCTACTACACCAAGGGATCCGGGTTCGATCCCCGGGCAGTACAAACATTTGTGTCCATGAACATGTCTGTTTGTTATGGTCTGGTTGTTCCCTATGTATAATATGTATGTATTTATAAAAAAATATAAGTATGTTTATCCGTTGTATAGTACCCATAATACATGCTTCACGCTGAACTTGGGGGCTAGATGGCGCTGTGTGAATGTCGGTGGATATTTATTTATGAATGTTAAAAGCCCTAACTGTTAACTGAGCAGCGCTTTTCCTTAATATAAAATTTTATAGTTATCATAGGACCCTAAATGCTTCTATCTTGCATAATTAACCCGGAATATTAACGATCTGTTAGTATTTCCTTAATTTCGCCATGTAAAATAAACTTTTAAATACAGTTAAAATATATAATGGATAATACTCGTTTAATAGTGTATATTATTAGATTTCAATTACCTCTATTTATTAGGCAGGCTCGTAATGTACAGTCAACTTGATCGCGCTTGTGTGTTATCCCCATTTTCTAGGGATCATGTTTTACTGGTATTTTTTCAGTCGACTGTACTTTAATAATAAATAAATAAAATGTTAACTAGCCTCAACATCTTCTGTCTAATACTTGTAATAGATACTGGGTTTATTTGCAATTAATTAATATTTTATGACACATTTTATGTATTAGTGACACTCGGACCTTTATAATATTGAAATTTTCCTGTTTTTTTATACGTGTATGGCTAAACTAGTATCACCCAAATTTTAGGGGATGGGGCGAAAGTTATGAGATTACGATTTTTTTTTGTTGGAATACTAAGTTCAAATTATAGATATAAAATGTCAGCTTTCTAGCACTTCAAGAAGTAGCCAAACATTTTGATTATCATCAGTGTGTCAGTGACGAAATCGGTATATAAGATATCAATGAAATCTTAAGTAAAACTAGTCAATGGAGACTTTGTATGTTCAATAATTCTACTACGGACATTCTGAGAATATGAACTATCTGATACATCGGAAACCAACTCTATGAGAGTTCAAAAAATGACGAAATACTTCTAGAAAAGGTAGGTAGTGATATAACCCCCGACAATATTAACAATGGTTTGAGGTATGATCCCGCAATAATTTTCATGAGAATTGTTCCAGTATTTTTTAAAATATAGTATTGGTATATTGATACCAAATCTAAGAATGTTATACCTAAATTAACTCCAGGTCGAAATAATCATTTTAATGAGATGAAGCGCAATTAGCGTAGTATGTGTTCCCCTTAGGAAGGTCTTATGAGTAAATTCTACAGCTGTATGCATTATTTGGGTCAGAGTTCACGCGCAGTGCCAGGTGGTACAGTCGAACGCATAATTACACTCACTGAATTGCAATAAACATGCGTGGTGGGTAACAACCCAATCCATCCGTAGTCATTCTTTATGTAAAGTCCTGCCATTTATCTAGTTAAATAGCCTGGTATAAGAGACCTAACATTTGTCGTCTCGGGTGACGGGCGCAGGGCAGTGTTGACGGAAAGTAATGACTACCTTCCTACTTTTAATTTCCTTGAAAAAAAGTATCTGTCACGGTCAGGTGTATCACTTACCACCAGGTGAGGGTACTGACCGTA
This sequence comes from Leucinodes orbonalis, assembly GCA_019425675.1. Classification (NCBI taxonomy): domain Eukaryota; kingdom Metazoa; phylum Arthropoda; class Insecta; order Lepidoptera; family Crambidae; genus Leucinodes; species Leucinodes orbonalis. The sequence goes on along the minus strand of PQWD01007326.1, from coordinate 208,093 downwards.
CTGTTCACTTAGTGTTACAAAAAATATTGTCGTCTGTTGATATTGTCCCATAGGATATTCTACATTTAAAAGTAAGTAAGCTAAAAAACTTATTTACTACTAAAGCTATACAAACAACGCCCACTGTTGTACTAACGCCTTTCCTATTAGTTGTAACATAAGGGAATTTTGGAATTTTGCACCGCCGCGCTGGTGACATTTCTGGTGTCTTGTTAATGATCACTTACCATCAGGTCCTCTGACAGGTTTCCTTTTTCCCGGATTTGAACCTGCACCCTCCAGATCGGAAGGCAACAGTCTACACCACAGACATCAGAATATACAATAGACTGGACAAGCCGCCAAGTTTATAGGCAGTCCCAGTGTCGCAATTTCTTTTCGGTTCTTACCTGTGAAAAGTTATTATATTTCTTGGTAAATTTACTGATTCATTGCGATTATGGCATGTTACAATTGCACAGGATGGCATTTTGGAAAAAAAACGGCAATTTCTTCTAATATTCGTGCGTCTTGACTCGTCTCACAGAGCGTAAACTGGTAGCCAGTGTATGCTCGTTGAGCTTACAGTTGTCGCACTTTAAACGCGGCTTGCGCCATCTCCTGTATTGGGAAATCTGTGATCTACACCAATAAGCCACCATCGCCACACAGTTGATATAAATAGATTTCAACAAAACCTAACCCGACTGTACTAGGGCAAAACGCGAAAAGGCAATGCGATTTATATCTGGCATAAACCGTGTTTATAGCGCCGAGCACTCGCGCGCAGCCTCCACGCGATAATGCGGTGCATTTAGCGATATTTTAGGTGTTTACGACTAGATTTTATGCTCAAACTAATTTATGTATTTTAATTTATTAATTGCTGAACCTGGGATTAGTGGTTAGGTGGTATCAAAGACTACGGATGAGAGAAGTGATTAGTTGCTAATTTTAAAGATACTCGTATTTGCTAAATGCAATATATATATGTATATAGATTTGTATGGTTACTAAGCCTATTTGTTACTAATGGACCTGCTTGACTGCTGTGATACCACGGCCCCATAGGAAACTGGCAAGAATCAACGCGTTAGGTATCGCCCAGTAAATAAAGTTACCATCATCATCAGTCTGTAAGTGCCCACTGCAGGACATAGGTCTTCCCGCACAGCACAACTATGGGGAGATTAGGCCGCAACCCATCACGCGGGCCCAATTCGGATTGGTGGGTGTAAACGTCTACTATCCTAGGATAGCAGCCGGGACCGATGGCTTAACGTGCCGTCCAAAGCAGGATATCATCTTTCTTTTGTGCTAAAAGCCAAAAGAAGGTATTTGCAATTATCGTCCGTTTTCAATTTTAAAATAAGTGGCACTAACATCAAGCGATCTGGTCATCCCGTAAATATAACATAAAATAATAAGTAAGTATATTGGAATACATACCTATTGGTATCTAACAATCTCCCTATTTAATAGAAAAATAAAATAGAGACCTGCAGGCTGATCGCGTTATTTAAAAACGAAACGTTTCGATTATAATATGATGTAGTTACGATATCCTTCCCATCTTGTAATAGTTGACATTTTCGATATTCGGTCTAATTTCGGTAATTTCGTCTGAACTAGCTGTCAAATGATTAGCGCGATATGAAACTGACCAAAAATTTGTATTTCGGTCCAAGTGTAAACTCAAACTCAAAAATGTTTTATTCAAATAAATCATTACATGACACTTTTGAATCGTCAAGAAGTTATTTTTAATGAATCTACCACCGGTATGTAGTTACGGTATAGCTGTCAAAATTCAGCGCGATTGTTCTGCAGTTTTTATAGTAAGAAGCAAATGAACAGTAGAATCACCTGATGGAAAATGATAAAAAAATGTTAACCAGAATCGAATCTGAAAAATCGCCATAGAAGTCGATAAGATTATACAAACACATCTACCATCCAAAAGGCCTCGTCCTAAATCCTCAGTCAGCATTAGCAGGGTCTCCGACACGCAATAAAACAGTAATTAAATCGTCCGAGGATGGGGCCCCGGAAAAAATCCAATTTCCCTTTACGAGTGTCCCTTAAGACCTAGTGGGGAAGTATAGTGCGACTTAAAACTTGGCACCCCAGTCATTTGCAAATTATAATGAAGTGAGAGAAAGACACCTATATATAACTAACTTCAGTATTTTGGGTAAATATAATTTACTTAAAAATTGTTCATACTACCAAGTTCTCATTTAGTTACTGAAATAAAATATTTGAAAGACATGTTTAAAAAAGGATTACCTTTTAAACAAAATATGTTCGTATGGAAATAGATAATGTGAAAATATAACCTATTCCTATTCAACCTATTGCAGTCCACTGCTGGACATAGGCCTCTCCCATTTCGCGCCAGATATCCCGGTCCTCCGCTTTCGTCATCCAGCCTCCACCAGCGACCTTTCGCAAGTCGTCGGTCCATCGGGCCGGAGGGCGTCCTACGCTACGCTTGCTGAGACGCGGTCTCCACTAACAAAAAAAATAACAATTTATTGTAAACTAGCGACCCGCCCCGGCTTCGCACGGGCCGCCACAAACCTCAAAAATAACAGTATTTCTCCACTGTTTAATGGGTGCTATTATACATATAAACATTCCTCTTCAATCACTCTATTTATTAACTGCATCAAAATCCGTTACGTATTTTTAAAGATTTCAGCATACATAGGTATCACATGATGACCTGGTTAAGGTGGCGGGTTGCAGATGGATGTGAACTGCTAGGGATCGGTCCGTGTGGAAAACATTGGGGGAGGCCTTCGCTCATCAGTGGACATTTAAGGCTATAATGGTGATGATGATGACCATAATTAGTGACCATAAATGACGACCCATTTGGTGTTGTGGTTGAGACGTCGACTGCAACACTAAGGGTTCCGGGTACGATCCCCTGGCAGTACAAACATTTGTGTACATGAACATGTCTGTTTGTAATGGTCTGGGTGTTTTCTATATTTAATATTATGTATGTATTTACAAAAAAAATATAAAAGTATGTTTATCCGTTGTTTAGTACCCATTATACAGGCTTCACGCTTAACTTGGGTCTTGATGGCGCTGTGTGAATGTCAGTGGATATTTATTTATTTATAATTGCAGGCTTATAAGAAGAAAAAAGAGGTTTTAAAGATGATGACGAAAAATGCTTTTGGTAGTTGAAATAGGTGCGAGTGCCTTTTCATACAAACAACTTGCAAGTGACAAAGAATCTTATACTAATGAAGTAGCAGGACGTCTTCGGGAATACATATGGGAGTCATTCGCGCCATTAAAGCGTCTAAACGGGACGCCCGGGTGCGCCGGGACGACATGTTACTTAGGGATTATTCACCTATTTGGAAGTATAACACTTCTGGTTTATAAAGCCCTCTTATTAATTTTAACAAAGGATATTATAATATGAAGTAATACTAAACCTAAGTACATTTCAATTAAAGACATTTTATATTTAAATAGATACATTAATTGAGATATTTGACACCAAAGTTTCAATGCCCGTGCAGTAAATCATTTTTTGTGTACGTAATACAAAGAGGCGTTATTTGTATTGTTCTTGGCAATTCCTTGTGTATATTAAATGTATTTATAATTTATGTTTTTCCAAAATAAGTAAGTTTGTCTGTTCTTGTTTTAATTGGGGTTAGATCGAGCTATGTGATTGTCAGAGGATTATTTTTTTTAATTTTTCACGTCCTTTCAAAATTAATTTGCGTACATATAAGCTGATATAAGCCCATTAATTTCCACAAAGGTTACAAATCAAATATTATTTAAATGCTTAAGTCAAGGTACATAAATAGGTCTTAAATCAAAGCAAATTATATACCTATAATTTTTTTTTAATGCCACATATTTAACAGGAACGAAATGATTTTTTTTCTCGAAACACAACAGTGTTTATTAAGGAATATTTTTATATACATTAATATCGTTGCAAGCTGAAACGGGCCCATAACACTGGTCTCACAATGTATCTTTATTTAGGTACATTATAATAATAATAATAATAAATATTTATTGATTTTAACAAATGTAAAGCAGTCTTAAACATGTATTCAGTGACTCCTTTTAAGCACATTATGTGTGCCTGTATCAGGAGACACTGCTCTTCCTTACATTATTTTGATAGTGGCTTAAAATAACAGCAATAACAATCAAAATTCATGAAAACAACAGTTCTTAGAAAATACATTTCATTTTTAACCTTAAACTATTAACATAATATTGAACATTGTGTGTGTGTGAGTGTGTGTGCGTGCGTGTGTGTGCGTGTGTGAGTGTGTGCGTGCGTGCGTGCGTGAGTACATGCGTGTGTGTGTATGTGCGTATGTTTAAACGTCATTTCAAAAGGATCTCAATCTCATCATAATTTTTAGTTGCTAACCAAACTTTAGGAGTTTCTTGCATTATAAAATTGCGTGTTCAATATATTTATCTCCTTGTTTATTGCGTTGTACAAACCAATTGACCTTTTTATATATTGTCTATTAGCAAATTCAGTATTAACTTTAGGAGCCGGTATGTTATTGTATTTCCTTCTTTTATTTGCATGGGTCTTAGGCATTAGTGGTAGATTTTTATGTCTTTTCAACACTGTCTGTGTAATGTAAAGCTTCCTGACAGATTGAAGGTTACTGATTTTGTAAAGGGTTTGAGTTGGGAATCGCATGTTTTTAAAATACATGACTTTAAGAAGGCAGCGTTGAGCACGTTCTATATCTATAAACCGAGTTTTTGCCGCGCCACCCCATACCGGTATGCAGTACGTCAAAATAGATTGAACCAAGGCGATTATATATCAGTGATTAAATCCCTACGTAAGACCCTTGTTACATTATGGATTGACAATAAATGATTGAGTATTGAGTACTCTTTTTCAGGACACGATAAATGGGCTATCTGGCAATGAGATGGATACCATCTTAGACCACTTAGTATTGTTGAGCCGATCGAAAACAGATTATGATTCTATTAGTTTTATTAACAAAAATATTGTAAGCATTTGCAAAGTTTTGAAAAGAGTAAAACCGAGTTCCTTGCTGAATTCTTTTCAGTGGAAAACAACAGTTCAAACCAGTGGTAGAATCAAATTTGACATTCGTAAGTGTTCTTTATGGACCTCAATTGAAAAAATATATTTTTTATTTGATTGATTCTTATGAATGACGAACGAGCGTTTTGGTCGTCCCGTTCACATAACAAAATAAAAAAGCTCCTTACAATATTCCTAACTGCCAAGCAGACAACTTATATAAGGTTTGATTTAAACAAAGATAAGTATTTAAACAATTATAATCTAGAAAAGCGTGTGTGATAATCTTACTGTTCCTAGGACCCTTGTTTACTGTTTAAAAATAAAATCCCTCTAAAGTATACAGTGCTAAGCGGCGACTCTGCATCGATTTCGGATCCAGATAGTCTAACAAGTTTTTGCGCACCACCCAGTAAAAAGTATCAAAATGATTTATAAGTCGCTTGATTATGCACCCGGTTCGCACTAGGAATGCCTTTATTGCTAACTTCATTGTGCCGAGGCCGCGTCGCGCCCTTATGAAAGTAAATAGCTCCTCGCGAGATAATAAACCAGTCACAAAGAAGATCCAACAATCAGATCTCATAGAACACATTCGAATCCCGGCTTTTTCCTTTAAGGAATTTCCTGATAACACCTCGCGCGACAATGCGCGCCCATTATGAAGAACCGATTCCACCTTATATGAGATAGAACGCCTTTTTTGAGCATTTCATTTGTGACCTTACAACCTATCTGTGATGCATCACCGCGTACACGACAACCGACCTTAATGCAACAGATTACAGTGCAAGAATTAGTATTGCGATGTCACATTTGTTTGTATGCGATTAAAACACTTTTTGTGTTACGAATAAAGTGGATTTTTGTACGCGAGACGTCAAATCGAGCATGCCATTCGGAGGCATCGTTGTTTAGTAAAATGTGCAATCATACAGAAAACGGAACCGGCAAAAAGCCGTATTATCGGATATTATTATACGGGGGGCGATTGTTCGCGCGATTCCGTGCGAAAAAATTCGAGCGTTAGGCGCTCGGACATTTATATCGAGTTGTCGAGTGAGGACGAGCCGATTTAATTGATCGATTATGGAATCGATTCGGCTCGAAATGGTGTGATTTTTGCAAAGCGCCAAGGAACGCTTGTCTGTGCTCATTAGCTTGGAGGAGTTAATGGTGAGTTTATACAATTATGTTTCGTTTGCGAGATAATATTTCTTATGGAAAAGTAACGATGTGGCTGCCTCTTTTGCTGGTGGTTTTGCTTGTTTGATTATGTCAATTGCCTCTGGATACCTATAAATGAACTTGACTGGTGATGATGTTTTGATTCAATGAATACGTACATTAGAAGTCGTATTCAATAAGGCGTCTTATGGCGAACGGTCGTTTTACCCCATACTGGGTTGTTAGCAACATTTTCATACCAAATGAAGTTTTTGCAAGAACAAATTGTGATCCGATTGATATAGCTTAATAAGATGAGCAGAAATCTTTGATCGTTAATTAGGTAGAAGAGAAGCATGATGGTAGGCAATGTTGCTCTAACAATACTTATTTTTTTTCTATATTTTTATACCTATTCTAATTTAAACAAATACGAGTAGGTTTACACTTTGGCAGTCCGTATCACTCCACTATTTACTTCGGACCTATTTCACGATAAAGCAATTATGTGTTTTATGTACTCTAAACTCTCCGCTTGGTGTTATTAATGTTATAGTTTAATCTAATGAATGTTCTGGGCTAAATCGCCCAAAATAAAAATACCTCGTCTTGCTGAAACCCGCGCTTTGGCTAATGAAATTTCACATATTTTCATAAAATGGTTTGTTGTTCATTTGGGTACCCAATCTAGCGAGTGATTTATGATGTTTTATTTGCTTTAAAATCAAGATACTCAGAAGATACACTGCATCGGAATCGAAAAATATTTCTCTAATGAGAAATATTTTTCGATTATATTTAGCTAATGCTAACATTTTTTTTTGTAAGAATTAAATTAATTAACATATTTTGTTTGCGGACCTTAAACCCCGGCTAATCGTAAGTTGCTTAAATTTTTTGTAAATTTTGATTAGAATATTATCATCTTATTCAAATATGTACACTAAAAGTTAAAGTTTTTATTTTTAGTTGCAAATAAAACATTTGAATTTGAAAGTGTCAACCCTAAGCAAACCCAAGCGCACATTCCAAGCGAACAAAATGAGCGATGCGAGAACAAAACGGGCCTCGAAACGGGCGGTCCGTCTATTTATTATTTATCAATTGTATAAATTATTGAATAGCACTGGCTTTTGGCCCTCAGCCGATGGGGTCAGTTTACGAGCGTTGTAATCGATGGCCCTTTTCTTGCCCTTAGCATGTTTGCGTGTGTGCAGAAATGAGTTTTTCGGCTATATAATGTAGTGTTGACTAGATTCAAAAAGAAATCTAAAACGCTCATCTACATATACATAAAATTGGAGTGTTTATTTTTTACCACATACATACGAATATACATACGGACTATAAAGAGGCTACACCAAAATAATATTTTTTTTTGTTGTCTGTCTGTTTGTTACGAGACATTTCTGAAATGGCTTGACCGATTTCGACGGGACTTTTATAAGCAGTTAGTCGATGTACTAAGAAAAACTTAGGCTACTTTATTTTAGTAATAGACTGTGTAGAATCCTTCCAATTTGTATGAAGACCTGAAAAAAAAAACGGTCTCAACAAACAATAAACTGCATTAAAAGACAATAGTTTTATCTCTATTTCTATTTCTATTCTAATAGTTTTATCGGTAGTCTTAGAGTAATTAGGACATTGCATGTTGAATGGAAGGGCTGGCACGTATGTCGCAGAACCGGTGGACGTTGGAGCAGTTTAGTTCTGGAGTGGAGACCGCGTCTTGGTAAGCGTAGCGTAGGACGCCCCCTGGCCCGATGGACTGACGAGTTGTGAAAGTTCGCTGTCGCAAAATTGGGATACCTATGTCCAGCAGTGAACTGCGATACGTTGATGAGAGAGAGAAAAGTTGAATCATCTGATTGCCAAAAAATAAAGATAATTTAATGCTTCCGAGAGCACATTAAGTCTTCGGTCCCTACTACTATCATTGGATGACACTGGCAAGCGAATCGTAGGACTCTTCCTTCCTAAGATCATAACACCTGCAAAAGGTCGCTGGTAAACGCTGGACGAGCCGCTGATGCCAAGTGTAGAATCTCTATGACCATCATCATCATAATTACCCAGCTGCCTTTAACAGCTTACTGCAGGACACAGGCCTACACCGCGTAGCTTTGGGATATGGCCTTAACCCACCACATGGTCCCAATGCCGATTGGAGAGTGTTAACGACAACCATCCTTAGACTATAGCCGGGACCGACGGCTTAACGTGCCTTTCGCAAGATGATCAGCCAGTATGCCCTAGCCAAACAAAGAAAAATCGCTTAAAGTGACGTTTTCCCGCGGAATAGGAACCCACGACAGTCGGGTTACGCAGCTGAATGCTTTACCCGTTAGACGATGGAGCAATACCTATGTTCAGAGGTACGTCTCGAGTTTATTAACCCATTGAACGCCGGGAATCTAGACACAATAGAAAATCTGTGTCTGGCGCCTTAAGGCGTCATCGGCGGTCATAGGGTTAATTATAACATTTTTAACCCTTTCATCGCTAACGACACCTAAAGGCAACAGAAACAATAGATTTTCTTTTATGACTGAATTCCTGGCGTTTAAACGTTTATGAATGAAAACATATTTAAAATTGTTCAAATGCTCATAAATTTCACTATAAGTTACTTACTTTACGGTTTAGAGGCTTTTTCGGTATCATCCCAAATACCTTGGAAAAAGAAAGGTCTGAATAAAGAGTCCATTTTATTAGCGACTGACTTTCCAACGTCTCCAACGAATTGAAAACAACCCCGAATTGACCTCAAATGACCCCACAGAAACCGTAAGTACCGTTCATGGTAATCCTTAAAACAGTCAATACAAAGTCAATCGCTTCCCATATCGTATGGCCCAAGTTAAAGTTTCCAGCGATAGCAAGGTTAATAGCCAATATCCAATTAAAATGAGATATTTAAGGCCGAATGTTTACTTTTTACTTTATTCTGGGGGGTTACCGCAATCTCTTAAAACAGTATTGTTATAATGATACGTCAGTATTTTTGTACCAGAAAAGACGAAGTAATATTATTGTAATACTGTTTTAAGATGGCGGTAACCCCCTGATCTTTTAAAAATAACAATAGGCACTTTAATTTTAAGAAAGAAATTGCAAAAGGTTTGTAAATGTTTTTTTTTCTACATTTGCACTATTAGTATAGTTTGCAAACAATATACATATGTATATTTTTAAGAGAATATCCAATTATTTTTATTTTATTTTAAAGTGCAATACAGCTTTCTGTAATTCATCGTTTTTTCGTTTATCAATTGTTTTCCATTACTGGTGATTAACAATCACGCGATGGTAGATTGTGTATTAAGATAAGTATTATTAAATTATCTTAAAAATTACATATCCTTTATTTTCGTAAATTCAACCTCGAGTCGCAAAATCGCTTAAGCTTATGCCTTATGTCACCACGTCCATTGTCTTAGCCAAAATCGAAACCAGTAAAGATGCATCAGATATCCGCAAGAGGTCGGTAATGTCTCATAAAGTGTCCCGAGGTCAACCGATAAGCGGCTGATGGGACTCTGATACCGTAGGATCATTGTGCACGTTGAGGTGTGTGTTTGTGCCAATAAAAATGCAATTTAAGGCCTAGGGGTTATTTAGATGGACATTGGATGTAAATAAAAATATACGAAAGACAGTTTCGTCTATTTTATATATATTCGCATTATCGGCACATACACGTACGCTTTGCTCCCAAGACATACTAGGCTACTATGAATAATTTGCGAGAGAAAATATTCTAAGCAAGCGGAGCGTAGGACGCTCTATAGCCCAATAGAAAGACGGCTTGCGAAAGGTCACTGCTGGCGGCTGGATTAGAAAAGTGGTTGATCGGGATATTTAGCTCAAAATCGGGGAGACCTATAACCAAAGTGGAGTGCAAAATGTTAAAGATATATCCTTATTAATTTCCCTTTATTTGAATGACATTTACACTGCTCTGGGAGATTATTTTGTTAGGAATCAAAAGGCCAAGACATATGAGGTGTTAATAACATATTTAAACATTAAATTAAGTTTTTAAATGTAATTAAGTAGTTATTTAATTTATTAATTATGATGTAAACTTTAAAACAACATCAATATTCATTTACTAAGTAATGAATATTCGAATAAATGCCCTCGTCAATATTGACCAGCTCTAAAAAAGTTACACTAATTGCGCTCCATAAATGCTAGCTGCCAGTTCATTTCTCGCATCTGTCTTAATTATATCAAAAATGTTTATTGGGATATTTTTAACCTGGCATTTGGCATGAGCGGTAGCGGGTTGTGATTGACAAAAGTCGATACTCGCTTCAGCTTGTGTTAGTTTTAAATCATTCCTTTTATGAAATTACGAGTATACGGCGATAAGCCCCAGTACTAAGTTGATTCTCGAATATCAAATACTCTCTATTTCGTCAGTCAGGCAACAGAGGATCCCTTACCGACTGTTCCTTCGAGTGATCACGATCAATTGCCTGTAGAAGCGTTCGCCATCTTTATAAAATAATAGTTCAGTGTGACGTCACATCCATGAAGCATCAGTGTTGCTATTATAATCGATTTGCATGTGAACAAAACTGTGAAATGAATTGACAGTTTATAAAAAATACGATCAATAAAATAAATCACGACAGTAGGAAAAACGTCAAAGTCAAAATAAGTTCCATATAATTATGAATTCATGGTTCATAAGTGGTTCGGACCTTTATTTAATAAATGATTTTTTTACTTTGCTATGGAACTATAAATCCGTCAACTTTATTCCAAATTTTAGTGATATAAACTTCGGCATTGTAATCAAAGGTTTATTTTGAGAAAAAGCGCCCTTTTTGCGCGCAGCGTGCAGACAGTGATTGACGCAGCACCCGCTGCGCAGACGTCTTCACCGAGCGCACGCGTAGATACGCATTTTATGAATATTAGTGTTGCAGAGCTGATGGAATTCTACCTTCATATTGAGAGTATAGTTCACTTTTAGTCTAAAACCATTCAGCCAACTTTTGTTTATGATCTCTAGATTTATCCATTTTTACCATAACCTTAATAAATCTAAGCTGCTTCAAGTGCCAAGTCTTCAAAACCTCGTGCTGGCTTGTAGTTGAATAGTTTTCATATTCATCAACAAAATGTAGTTTCAATCAAAGTTTCATTTCTAACTACAAATTGTGAATAGGAAAACTATGTTAATATACATGGTATGCCTGAAATAATGACAAATGCGATACCATAACAGTACTTCCCTCCACTCGAAATAATAAGTACGTACGTTTACGGTCTAACAAATTAGAATAATTTGGAAAATATTAATAGCAAGAAGCACTTAAATTTATTTAAATGACCTTTCAACTCGCACTGACTTGATTTCTACCATCTCAATTCGTACTGGCTTTCAAATGAGCGTTCGGCACTTGAATTCAGTTTTTGTTCTCACAAAATGGAAATGGTGAAATTCGATCGGCTTCACCTGCTGTGCAGGGTTCAGTCCAAACGTTGAGCAAACATTCCCGAGGTCTGGGGTCACTCGATTGCCAAATTATGTAAAGTGCCCGGTCATTACGGACGTCTATACTGACGGCTCTATCTTTAGATAGTATACACTGACGTGAAAGTGTTGATACTTGTGATATTAGTTTCTGTTTACTATTTTCTACTCAATATGGGATTAGATGTAGCGAATATTACGTTCGGTTGATGACCGCAAAAGTTAAACAACTATCGCAATGGTCTGTCATCGGATTGGTGCCCGAAAAATATTATCTCGAGACTTCGTGTGTCCTAAGGTAAGTTGAGCCGTTGGTCTCGGATGCTATTTAAGGATAAATAAATCCACTGACATTCACACAACGCCATCTAGCACAAGTTTAGTGTGAAGCTTGTATTACGGGTTTTTGTAAATACATACATATAATATATAGAATACACCCATACCAACAGAAACAGTCATATTCATGCACACTTACTAAGCCGCATAATTCTCGCGTTGTAGTTTACGGCCGAAAATTTTTTATAAATATGTAGTTGCCAAATACTCGTATTGTATCATGAAAAGGGTTATCCTCTATAATGTTAAATTAACAATATTTGATCATCAAATCTAATTTAAAAAAAAAACCTCAACTAGATTTTTACTGCGACAGGCCCATAATTGAGTTAACTCTCACCATTTTCTACCAGCGAAATTTTGAATCTCACATGCTAGGTTAAGTATTGTACGTTCAGACTCAAATTGATTATATTGTTCCGAGGATACTGTAAATGGTGGCTAAGCCAACCCGCTTACTAAATCAATGCCTTTGAAAATCCTCGAGGCAGACAGTATATTTATTTTTTTGTGAAATATCTAGTTTTAAAATTTGTCAGTTACATGAAATATCAAGACTACTCAGTCGCACTACAAACTAAAGTCCGCGGCACGTGCGAGTTACGGCTACCCACAACATTGGGGTAGTTTTATTAAGAATTACAATTATTTATTTACACTGACCGCTCCGATCGCCGACATATTTGTATGGTAATACCATTATTGAGGGCTCGATGCGAGGTTCATCTCATCTTCTATGGGCATCAGTCTCGAATTGATGTTTGGGGGCTATGTAAGTTATGTGGGCCATTTTTCTTGTAAGTTATCTTTACTATTTCGTTCCCTATTATTGTATCCGATGGGTAAAAGTTTGTCGATATTTGACATGTTAAAAGTATTATTGTTAATTGAGATATTAACTAAGAGGCCAAAGCAGCTACTTATTAGGATGCGTCAAACCGATTTATTTTCGTAAATTTTCCACCTTTGACACCCTAGTGTTGTAAATTATACATTTACACTCGTATTTTTTTTTAATTTGTGTTAAAGATTTACAGATTTATTAATACTTATTTATTTATAGCTGACGATGTAAAAGACTGTTTAAACTTTAAATGCATAAATTATCTACCACGACATAACAAAGTATTGTCTATTATTTTCAATGCGATATCTATCTTAGAATCAATGTTGTCTGATTAAAAAGAGTAACTTTGTGAGTTATTTTATTAATAATTCTCCTCAACTATCATGTATTTTTTGTTGACGTGTCCTTACTTTTAAGGCGAGTAATCTTCAATTTTAGGGATCGATTTTTACAGATGGAATGTTTAATTAATATACATATTTTTATCAAACTTTTTCTAAAGCACAACATTATTTTACAGTTTTAGAATTTTGTTTACTTTGTTTTCTAAAGTCAACTATCTAAAATGCTCTTATCAAAGTAAACATCTTCGTTAGAAGCTTCCGATATTATGCAAATCACATTATTATTCATACTGTTTTTGCAAAGGGCGCGTTCTGCAACCGAACCCTAATCTTTACGCTTGCAACCAAGCAGGACTTCCATAAACGCTGTCATGCTATTATATACCTTACTACATTTGAAATAAGAACACAGATAAGAAGTATTCTAGCGAGTCGGCAGCATGGCTTAGTTGGTAAACAAGACTACTAGATGGCGCTAAAGGCAATGCAAATTTTCGATAATGTAATTTCCCATGATGAAAAATTGAGGATTTCGTTCGGAGCAAATCTGATTGGCAAAACATCTGTAAGTTATTCCGCGCTGTTATAAAGTAATAAGATTAAGGCATCGCATTATTATTTCATAATGTTTGTTTAATGTTATCATGGCTCGGATTTTATGGAAAACAATGCGTGGGTATTAAATTAATTTTGGTGTTATACTTCAACTCAATTTAAGTTTTATCCTGTTTTAAGTAATAATCTAAAGAAGCTTAGCTGTGAGCTTTATTAAATAAATAATCGTACTCAAAGCTTAACATTTAAAGGGCTCCGACTGTTTTGATCAGCAGTTAGAACATAAAATCACCTGATTATCTGATTAGAAAGGTGATCTTATACCCAGTAATTTCGAGTTTCTAAGACCAAAGATTCTAAAAGCTTTTCGAGCTTTCGTTAGCATCTGATCCAGATACTTATATTATGAGAGCTTTAGGAAATCATGCTTTCCAAAAAACGAGACGACTAGTTCACCCACATACGTGATACCCTTGTTCATGATAGATGCAATGTTATAGAAGGCCAATAACTGTCTTTATTAGTTATTTTTCATCGACACTGCCCTAAATCCATCGCCTGAGACAATAGATGTTATGTCTCTTATACCCAGTAATTTCACTGGCTAAAGTGACCTCTTCGCGAAACAAATGTGCCTTATACATACTCTTATCGTAGGTGGTTTATGGTTTGTACTGTTGCCTTCCGATCTGGAGCGGTTCAAACTCGGCCATGTACCAAAATCATTTCGAATTTCCGAAATTATATTTACGTTATCCGACGCTCTTACGGTGAAGGAAAACATCGTGAGAAAACCGGCGCTCGCCTGCGAAGAGATTCAAAGGTTGTGAAGTCGGCCAATCCGCACTGGTCCTGCGTGGGTGACTAAGGCCTATACGACCGGGTACGGGTAGGCTCGTGCCACTCAGTAGGGACATTAAATAAGCTAATTACGATCAAGATAAGCTCTTATTTCATTACGAGTTCTAACTCACCGCATAAGTTTCTGATACGAGTATGAGCGGCGATATTACCTACCTATGTACCTACATCATTCAGTAGCAGTCTAATTACCTTGCAAAAGCTGGAACCATCTATATAATTCATTCAAACAATTAGATTTAATCGCTCTTATGATTCTTAGTTCAACTAAACTAAAGGATTACGTTGCGCAAAATATTCTCAGGTTTAACAGTAACGAGGTATCGTTCCATACATTTACATTCATATCTTAATTTCCTTTGTAAGTCTCAATCTTGCGATTTAAACAGCAGTCGAAATTGAACCTTAATTTGTTATGATAGAGTTTCTTACAGAGTTACTGGGTAGGGATCCAGTATGAAAAGTCGCGGGGTCAGTCAGTCGCAATATTGTCTAATATAAATCAATGCTTAGCGAGTACTGGCTAGGAATGTTACTTTGTGGTCTTTTTGAGTTTATGTTATTTCGCATTCTGTACATATCATATCAACATAAGATTTATTATACGAAGTTAAGCACTTTACTGAAGAAACCTGTTTTTACTGATTTGGTATTAAATTTATATGAGTAGGTACAAAACGACTTTATCATTATCATTCACTATTGGTATCTAATAGTTACCAAAATACAAGACAATAGGAAAATAAAGCATCAGATTGAGCAACGAATACTTTTGCATGATGTGTTTACTTTAAAAGATTGTTACATTGAGAATTAAACATATAAGCAAGATATTTAAGTTCATATTTTGTAACAAACGGTTCACCAGGAACCAAAATAAATAAATACTATTATTTTTTTGCTTTAATATCTTATTTTATATATCTGTAAAATTTTTCGTTACTTTTTCTGTTATTTTCTTATTATTAAACGGGAATCTTATCTATTTGGGACAACTATCCAAGTTGTAGGTAAGTCCTTGAGAAAAAAATATGTTAATTTTGATAATGCACCTGCACCAGCTTAACTAAAATAGAACCAGACAATTTAATTTTACCGTAAATATATTCTAGGGCCAAATAAACGTCCATAGAGCGGACATTTATAACTAGAACTAGCATTGTTCGTTCCTTCCGCTACAAAGACGTCTTCGGCCGAGCGATTTATTTTAACATATATCACCGGTTGAACTGCGCCCATATCTTACTTGAGTATGGTATAGATAAATATAATAGGTATCCACAGTACCGGGAACTGCCATTTTGTATAGTAAAGTCCGAATAATGTACCGAGAGAAAAAAAAACGCTCTCATCGTGCTACAGCGCGTTGATATCAAGCAAAAGTTTTTATGTCGTGTGGTGACAGTAGATTAAAATACAACTGTCAGCACCCCCACTATTCCCGAAGGTTTTGTAGATAACCCACCGAAGGGCACAAGCATGTTCATAAAGGGTGTATAGGCCTTAATCGAGCACGTGGGCCCAGTGCGGATTGAGCAACTTCATGCAAACCTTTAAGTAGGTATACATCAAAGCCGCTCTGTCATGGGCAGGCGTATCCATAACCATCAGGTGAGCGTCTTTGCCGTTGTGTACATTTCAATGTAGGTATGCGATTCGCTTAAAACAATAATACTTAGACAATCTCGTAGGTACCTACCTATTGGTTTTTATTTTAAATTTTTAATATGATTTATATTTTAACAACTGAAATAACTATTTGTAGTGAAAGCATGCAATTTTTTAAATGAAAAGTAAATACAAGAATTAGTGCTTCACGCTATTCAACGCCATCTAGTGGTGATATTACAAACTAAAACCTCACTACACGCAAGCAAAGTCCGCTCCTCCAACACAGATGGCAGTAGTGGTACTATCCAAAATTAGTTCACTTTTATTATAGTTTTACCACATTATCATCATAACGTTTATCATCATTATCATCATAACCATTATTGTTTTCAGATTATTAATCTAAAAATAAATTGTTTCAGATATTATGCACAAGAGAACTGGTTAAGTAAACTTTTTATTAATATTACAGCTTTATTTACATTGATGTATTATTTTGTTTGGCTTTTTCATTCATATCTATAAGTCATTTGTGTTTTATTAATATTTTTTAAAAGTAGATTAGTACAGTCATTTTATCAGGTTTTCTTTTAAATGATTTATTTACTGCTATAGTTGTACCATAGATACCTTATATCCCTTTATCCGTGCTTAATACCTAATTAAATTTTCTCACTAAAATGTAGGATTTTATTTTAAATAAAGGTACCTATCCAAAGACGTACTTAACTACCTAATGAAGGGACTCTATTTTCCTTCATTGTCTTAAAAGATTTTATTTCAAGGACCGTTTAAGATTAACCCTTGCGTAGCTAACGAGACCCAACTGGAAGAATTAAAAGTGACATTCTTAAGCATTAGAGGGTTAATTCTTTATGCCGTAGCCGCGTGCAAATTGACCGTGTAATATCTTTTACTATTGTTCAATTACGTTTCTTCATTAAAAGGCTTTGCAATTACGTTTCCGTTTGCTGTTGGTTTTTATTTTTAATAATTGAGGTATAATGTTGTAAAAGCTTGTATTTTTTTGTTGTCATCTGTAAATGTGTTACTTAAGTTTTTTTATAGTGCCTATTTTTGGCTACATCTGCAAAGATGAAAGTGGAAGCGATTGTCATGAAATATAATAACTGCTTAACTCTCAAAACTACTATGAAATCATGATAGTAATATTAAAAATGGATTGCAGTTGTGCGAATTTCCATGCTGGAAAATACAATATATGAATGTAAATATATTAGAAAAATGTCCCTTAGCTACTTTGAGTCATAACCATAATATGAATTTTCCCACCCGAAGAATAAGTAGTTGGTCCATTTTTTAATGTGAAAGAACTAACTTTCCTACATAATATCAAACTGTTATCTTTGCAAAGAGTGGCAGCCCTAACTCCGCGCTCCTTTGTCGGTTAATCTCCGGCGGTAAAGTTCAAAGACACCGAGGGATGGCGCGTTGCGAATTTTAACGCGAAAACTCAGGTGTCTGGATTAACATGAGCCTGTGATCTCTTTGATAGTCTTAATAAAGTTGAGCACACTCATCCTGCAGTACTTGGTTGAAATTTTAAACATTCTCTCTCGTAAATTTGTTTTTAATAAATCCGTACATTATGTGATTATAGAAGCCCATATATAATAGTATAATACTTGAATATAGCTTACACGCTTGCCCATATAAAACTTCGAAAGTATTTTTTTATTCCGTAAATAAGTACTCTTAAAATTAAAATAGACAATAAATAATAATTTTGGATATTTTTAGAATCATATAAGTAACTTACTAGTTTATATAAATGAAGTATTGTAATAATTTTCTATCCACGTTTGTTTATTGTTCATGACAAAACAACATTTTATGAACAACTTGCAGATAAAATACGAAACTATCTTCAATGGCACAAATGTATGCTTTCCTCTTCCAAGTTTTCTTGATACTACTAGTTCACCATACAATTTAAATGTAAATACAAGTCCCCAATCTCGATTTTAATGCAGATTGAGCGCTCGTCAAATCAGCAAGTTCACGTCTCCAGCCAATCTAAATTCGGCCTAAGACTTGCTAAAGGTATAGTTGTACACCCTTACTTTGGTCGGGTGGGAATTTCAAATCAAGTGCTAATAGCGTCGGTGGCTCAATGGTGTGGACTGTTGCCCTCCTACCGGCAGGCTGAGGTTCAATCCCGCACGTACCAATGTATTTCGAAATTGTATGTACGTTATCCGACGCTCTTACGGTGAAAGAAAACATCGTGAGTAAACCTGCGCATGCCTGCGAAGAGATTCAAAGGTTGGCGTGTAGTCGCCCAACCAGCACTGGGCTCGCGTGAACGACGAAGGCCTAAACATGCTATACGGGTAGGCTTGTCCTCTCGGTGGGGATGTTTAGTGAGTTGATGATGACTAGGCTTAAAACACGCGAATATCATTTATAGGTACTAAAAGTTACAAAGTTAATAAAACCCAAAAGACCTTGTAAAAACTCGAATCCTCTATGGTATAAACAGAGAAAGGATTTGTGCCAATGTCCCGTGACCTGTGTGAAAATCGCAAAATTAAGTATCATTTTTATCAGCTTTTTTATTTGGCATTTTCACTAAGGGGCAGACACCATTAATTCCCATTTTCCAAAGACAGCCCGGAAAAAATATGCTAAACGCTTTTTATATGCAGTTCTCGGCTGGGGGCCGTGGAGTATTAGTATGACGTATTGTGATGTTTATTGAAGGCATTTTGTAACGACATTAGAAGTATTTGAATTATTTAAAGACTTTAATATTTTTTACTGTCTTTTGAGCCCACATTTTATGTTGCTATCACATCAGACCATTTTGATAGGGGGGCATTTTTTGGTATATTAGTAACTTAGTGGTTTGTTGTATCCTAAGCGTTTGATTTAAAGCTTTTGCATTAAACGTTGAGCAACTAAATCTATCAATCAAATTGATGTGTTGGAGATAATTTATTATAAAAAAATTAATTTATTTCTCACCACATTCTCAAAATTCTTATAAACCAAATTAAGGTAAATATTCATGTTAATGAAAAAACAAATAAGGCTTTAATGTACTTTAGTTGATTTATGTTTGCTATAAACCACTATAAGTTAAAATATTTATCACCGATACAGTTAATCCATCGTCTATAAATATAAGATTTCAAAACTTTATTACAAAAATAAAATATAACCTATTTATTCGGTACCTACCCAATAAAAATCTATTGTTTATATTCTGTCTCGTTTTCCATTAAAATGCGATTCCAAAACATGCCGAATACACTGTGAATAATTTAATTTGCAACTCGAAATAGACAATCTGTAACCATTGAAGCGCGCACTGACTAGGGCGATAAATAAGCGCGCAGGTAACGCACTCGGGGGAGTATGTACGCACCCTTATACCCGGAAAAAGGATTATTTTTATTAGTGTAGTGAATCTTTTTCTTGTAATGGCTATGTAGAGTGTGTTCTGTAGTGTCCATTGATTTTTATATATTTTTTTATATTTATGTATGAGGAAAACATTTTAGCAAAAAATGTTGTTTATTATAAGAAATAATTATTTGGACTATGCTCTGTATACTATTTATGTATTACCATATAGTGCATTTATTTTGTTGATTTTTTTATTTTACCAAATTTTGTTATGTTCGAGTATTATAATTAAATCAGCAGGAACCATCCAAAGCATTGGTACTAACAAAGCGTTTAACTTCTCAATTTCAATAAAAAAATATTTAGCATTTTAACAAAAATATCACCTCTGCTATTTCTATCATTGCTTATGAGAACAAACAATAATTTAAAACATTGAAAATAACAGTAAAATGTAAACGACCGATCAAGCAGTTGTAAAAACATCCCGTAGATTGCCCTCTGCCAGAAAATATGTCACCGACAGCGAGCACCTTGCTGGCAAATATAAAAACCCTGTTACCGTGTAATGACGATTTGAGTCCCCTTTAAACTCCGTCCCGCGCCATTTGCCGTCAGCATTGTCTCTGCCTTTGCCAATTTCGGATGAGCCATGGTCGGAATAGGAAAGATTTAAAAAAGTTATTTATTTTTATCTGTAATCGGTTAAAATGTGTCAAGTTTTTAAATAGGAAATATAGATTTTTAATTTGTTTTCTTTTGTTTTTAATGTTTTAGTTTATATTCAAAGTGCCTAAAAGGTTAAATTTGTAAAATTGTATACTTTTATTTTATTTAGGTACTTATTTCATATCTATATTTTTATTACTTTGATTTAGGAAACGACTTCGACTTTTCATTGATAGCAATAACTGGTACTTTTAAAGAAAGAAGTTTATTAATTTCACGAAGAGTTTTGCTTCAATATTTAAATCTGATACATATACAAGCCCTAACACTAGGTTGATCAAGGATCCAAATAAACCGGTTCTTTCTTAACAGTCTGCTCTCATTGTCAACCATTTTTATTGTCTGTGGGGGCTTTGCGAAGCGCCACCCGCCCTTAAGTGTTGTAAGTTCGCCGGGATGGGGTTGTAAGTGCCGTCATCCCTGTTGTGGCAGTGAAACATTTTGATGTCACCAATTTGCATACAGTTCCATCTCAATTTCAGTAGAAAATGAATGTCATTACTTTTTAAAGTCAATATTGACACAAAGGCAATACTGACACAAAGTCAATACTGACACAAAGGTAAAAATATACAGCGGAATGAATATAACCCCAGGAACATAGAGTTAATTTTTTTTTTAACAAAATATGCACTGACATTCACACAGCGCCATCAAGCCCCAAACTAAGCATTAGCCTGTAATATGGATACTAAACAACGGATAAATATAATTATATACTTATTTTTTAATTACCAAAAATCATTGCTCAACATGCTATAGAGAAGCCTACATTAGATGTTTCCTTACGGGATAGGATCCGGAACAAGGACATCCGTAAGAGAACTAGAGTGACCGACATAGCCCACAGTTGTACGATTTGAAGTATCAAATCACATAGCCGTAGAACCGATGACTGATGGAGTGAAGTTTCAGTTTCGGTTTGCCGACATCAACATGATGGACAGATGACCTGATGAAGGTGGCGGATGGCAGATGGATGTCTACTCAAGGGATCGGACCGCGTAGAAATTATAGGAGAGGCTTTCGTTCAGCAGTGGACATTGGCTGGAATGATCATGATTTAATTAGCAATGTAATGTAATCGACTCTGGTATTTAAAAGTGTCTACGCCGATGCTTAATATTACTCGGCAGTAATGCATATATCTAATGTATGTTCACAATATGGTCATAATAAAATATGTTATTTATATAATATGCTACTCAACAACCATACTGATGTATGACGACATCCATGGCATCAATCAAATAATTATTCCGGTCAGGAACCGAACCGACTACCGCTTCCTGCCTCTGACTGTTGGGCAACACCACCCGCCTTATACGTCGTTAGAAATTCAACGCCAAAGATTTCTTTGACGATTCTCAAACACAATTAGCTTATGGTAGTTAACTACAAATGTCGTAATTAATTTATATAAGTTTATTCAATAATGATTTAATGATACAATCTCGACAGAAATTCCATGCTTATATTATCAATTGACTATATTATTAATTAATGTCTTTACTCTTAAGCTTAGAGCGTCGGTGGCTCAGTGGTGTGGACTGCCGCCTTCCTACCGGGAGGGCTGAGGTTCAAATCCCGACACGTACCAATGTATTTTCGAAAATAGATGTACGTTATCCGACGCTCTTACGGTGAAGGAAAACATCGTGAGGAAACTTCATGCATGCCTGCGAAGAGATTCGAAGGTTGTGTGTGAAGTCGTCCAATCCGCACTGGCCCGCGTGGACGACTAAGGCCTAATCACCCTATACGGGTAGGCTCGTCCCTCGGTGGGAACGTTTAATGAGCTGATGATGATGATGACTCTTAAGCTTCACAATATTCTATAGGTTAAAAAAACCGTCATCCTAACTCTTAATTTTTCCAAAAAAATACTTTGATGGTCTCACGAAGCTGACGGGTTATTCCTTTAAATAGTGCTTCAAGTTCTCATGAGTTCTATATTCCCATTCAGATGCCTTCAATTTCTTGCAGATGTCAAGCTGGTGCTAAGTAAGGAAATATATTGTCAGTTCTGATTTCAAGACCTTCATAATATTAATATACTCACTACTTTCGCGTCAGCGTGAGAAATACTTTGTAATTACGAAAAATGCCTTTAACTATTCACAATAAGTATTTTTGAAAAATATCTAGTAATATTGAAATTTAATGTTTTTAATTGTTAGTCTTTTCATTATGATTATTCTGATAATTCAGACTGCTCGATAGTACACGAATAAGTATATTTTGAATTTTGTGATTTTTTTTCAGTAGCAACTCTTTACGGACATTATTTATCACAGGATAAGTCATATACTTTAGCATATTGTATAACATAACACTATAGCTGGTGTGGTTCTAATAAATTATGTTTACCAAGACTCAAAACAAAGGATAGGTAATAAAATTTCTCTGATGATCAAGTTAGGTATTAGCACTTAGTTGCTATTTTTTGTACACGTGTATCGTAGGACGTCATTTGAAGAGACAATAAAAATATTTTTATTTTTCTTTGTACGCTTTCTGCCCTCTCGGGTGACAGGGCAGTGTCAACCGAAACTTGTCAATTTATATCTAAAGTTATTGGTGCAACGCAACATGTTAGGGGCAGGCAATGATATTCTGTATATATAAAGGTAGATACGCCATCCGTGCCTCAAAAACGAACCGCCAACAGAATACAGTTGTATGCTCTTTGTTATGGTAAACGTACGCTCATTCGAAATATGTGTATTTGTGCTGTCACTGCATTTGGAACACTTTTTTCGATTGTTTTGGGAGTATATCACTAATCTATACTTTTTACATAATTGGGGCCAGGCATATCACTTACCATTCGGCCGGAGTACCAGTCACCCCATTAATTTGATGATATAAAAAATAATACATACTTACAAAACTACGTTTCTCTTAATAAAGAACAGAGGAAACAGCAACAAGATTAACAACTAAAAACATGAAAGAATTCTTAAAATATCACAATCTCAAATCCCAGTGGGAACATATACTAAAATTTCCATACTTCTAATCTCGAAACCGCGAAAAAATATATTTGCAAATGAGCAATGCAAATTTTATTCAAAAAAACACAGAGAAAAATCTTTATGTTAAGTGAGAAGGTGCGAAGTGACTAAGATTCCGAGATGATGAATATTTTACAAGCATTTCTTTGTGGTTTCTTTTTTAATGTTTATTTATGTTCGAGGGGCGAATGCTGAGGGGTTGATATTAATGATTTGTTATTGGAGGATGCACTTCTTGTATCAATATTGCATTACATTGATCTATTATCTATGGGACGAAATAAAAACTCGTTAAAAAAAACACAATTTTATGAAAAAAAAAGTTTGACAGTGCCGAATTATGTAGGTTTTTTTAATATGCATCTAAGTATTCCTTTTAACTAGTATGACGCAAAAAAATATTACATTTCAAAATAACTAAACGCATAATTTGTGATAGCATATTAAATGCTGATTTTTTTAAATGAAAATTATTATTTGTTCAGTTGACTTGGGCAATTCGTGGTTGAAATTAAGTCGGGTTGTGCCTATAGTCAATTATTTTAAAATGAAGTAAAATATTTTTTTCGAATTCTTTGATATCGGTACGGCAAGCATTATCGTTTCACATATACATTTTTCGCTATCATCTATGTACTGCAAATTCCAAATACATACATATTATGCATATACTTCGTTACATCTGTACGCAAAGATATGAGAAAAAATATTCATAGTTTGTTACACAAATCTCTGTCCATCAGCTCGGGTGACGCCCTATCGCTGAGATCTGACATGACTAATGGACGCCGCTATCAGGACCAGCGTAAAATAACCCCTCATACACCCTTGGCCCTTCGAGGAATGCTCGTCGAAAGGAAAAAATACAAACCATGAGGGATCTAGACAAAACGGTCCGGTATATTTGTCTTAAACCAAGCACTTGATAAACGTTGGGACGCTCCAGCGTCGCGAAATATGAAAGGGTTTTTGTAATTTAACAGAATCAACAATTTTGTGATTCTTTACTTTTGCGTGACAAGTGAGAAACTGGAACAAGATTTTAAAGTAATAAATTGGCAGCTAAGCAATCAACGCACCCAATGGAAAGTGGTAATAGCTTTGCTTAAAACAGCAGCTATCTATAGATATCGAACATTTACAGATATACAAAAGGTATATTTTATAGGTTACTTTATATAAAACTAAAATCTACAATCGTAATGATTTTATAGAATCCAACAAAGGCGCCTCTAACAGTTTTATGGGCATATTCATGGCGAATGTGTGCGTCCATTCCGCGCCACCTGAATATTTTATTGCATGTGATAAAATAAATAGACTGATTAATAAGCGAATCATGACTCGCTACCGTCCTCCTGCTCAATATGGCCGGCGTGTTCTATTTTTGAAATGTGCAGTAACGGTGCGCGCGCGTGATCGAGTTAAATTTGAATTTTGTACTTCGGAGAAATTCGGCCAGCATTCTCGCACAAGCGCGTTTAAGACTCAAAAATTAAATACGTTTCTCCTTTTGAATATTTAAAGTTCGCCACAGGTTTGAATTTTGTCACATTTTTGTCCATGCACACAGCACTAGTGTTTAGTGTGGACTCGCGGCGCTAGATGGCGCTGGCAGTGCTTTAAATCGCGCTAGCACTCCGTTTCACGAAATCGGTTGGGTGTCACTCTGTACCAGTGGAAGATAACTTTGCGCAGAGGCAATATCGTAACCAATGAGGTTAATCCGAGGTGCGATTATTGCTAGTTGAAAACTTTACCAATACCCCGCCGTGTGGACGTGAAATACCGTCCGCGATGGCAATTTTTGAACGGCCGTAAAGGCCTAATAACCGTTCGTTAGAAATAAAAGTAACATTTCTAAATAATTTCTTATCTATGCTTATTTTACTATCGTCATAATTTCTTTAATAAAATGTGTACCTTAACTGTACAAATATTTATACTGTTAGTAGTATAAGTAGCTTAATTTTTGATTCAAATACTGTTTTCAGTGCCTGCAATAAATTATGATAATTAGAGCTCATTTTTCCCCTTTCAGTGGATATTTTTAGCAGTTGTGTTTTCTGTTTACTTTTACGTGTTAAAACCTATCGCAACAATTATCACGCTTATGGGCATATAAGACGTCAGCCGGTAGTGTGGCCCCAGCATTGGTATGATCTTGTAATGACGTCATTAAAATAAAGAACCAGATCATCATCACCGGGATTTTTTTAATCAAAAATGTTTTGATATGCCTGACTCTAAATATGTAGTGTACTTTCAACAAATGTTTTATGTAGTTCAGGGTAATATCTGCCTATTTATATAATTGCGTACCAATACACATAATTTTAAAATTGATAATTGAGTCTTGTTTTCAGCCAAATATCCATAATGACGAACCATTAGTGTAATGGTTGGGACATCGGCTCATACACCACGGGTTCCGGGTTCGATCCCCAGGCAGTACAAACATTTTTGTGCATGAACATGTCTGTTTATATTGGTCTGGGTGTTTTCTATGTATAATATGTATGAAGTATTAGTTTATACGTTGTTTAGTACCCATATTACAGGCTAAATGCTTAATTAAGGAATAGATGGCGCTGTATGTTTATTATAATTTATTAAATAAATCTTATAGTCATCAACATTAGCCTACTCCCGTCCACTGGCGAACATAGGCCTCTATAATAGCACGCCATATAGATGTGCCGACAATCCACATAAATAATGCTTGCATTTTATAAGTAATAATATCATCAAACCAACATAATTTAACTTTAGCCTAGCGCTTGTATTATATTAGTCGACATCACTGGTGACCGAGAACCTGGCAGCTACTTCGGTTAAAGAATTAGTTTATCGATTCAAAGGGGTCTGATCTTTGGAACCTTACCCAAAAGGGACTTCTTTTAATTACTCGTATTTTGTTTAGTCATAATATTTATTTTTAAAGGTGTTTAGTTTCAGGTTCGTGTTGTAGAGTTTTTTATATTGTGAGTTTGTTAAGTTTCCTAAATAAAGTTTAATTAAAAACAGGTTTACACTTTTCTAGTAATTGTTTCAAATGTGTGTGACCATGTTAGTTCTCCCGCCTTTAATCGGGGCTAAAGGGCGAACCATTTTTCACTTGTGAAACTTAATTTCTGGAGGATCGTTTTTCATCCAACCCTAAGCTTTGATGCGGGTCACTTTGTCGAATTTAAGACGGGATGATGTTCTTCGTCTTTAATGTTTTCAAATTTGAAATTATATTCCTGGGGTTTGCTTTTTTTAGGGTATGTGCGCGGTAGTAATTGCTTAAAAATATATAAATGATATTTTAACGATGTGAGGGTGCAATAAGTACACATTTTGGTAAATAGTACTGATTTGACTTTGATAAGTTCATTGGTTTTGCTATCATGAATTTT
Organism: Leucinodes orbonalis; assembly: GCA_019425675.1. Classification (NCBI taxonomy): domain Eukaryota; kingdom Metazoa; phylum Arthropoda; class Insecta; order Lepidoptera; family Crambidae; genus Leucinodes; species Leucinodes orbonalis. The sequence continues at coordinate 181,300 of PQWD01007326.1, read as the reverse complement.
TGTCTGTAATTCCATTAATTTGTAAGCCAACCTTCTACTTCTACTTGTGTGTTCTACGTGTATTTGTAAAAAATAACTTAAGTGCACAATATTTATTGTATGTGTTTAAAAAATTTTCTCTCTATGCACTAAAATAAGAATACCTAATAATAAATAATAGCAATACATAAATCGTAATATGTAATAAGCTTCAATAGTAACGTACGCCTTAATAAAAAATCCAAAGACGCACTGTAGGTACATGTGAAACGCTTAGTAAATACTGGGGTCAGGTGCCAAACAAAAATTAAGACAATTGTCTGTTACCATATGGAGGAACTAATATTAAAAAAAACAATATAAAACTCTTACTTTGTTTCCTTTTGTTTTGGCCAGTTGGAAGAAATTTTATTGTGAAATAAGCTGTGCTTTTGTACGTACTTTTCCATGTTTATTGTGTTTTGTCTTTTCTGTGTGTGCATAAATTGTTAAATAAATAAAACTATTTTACTGGGGTTACCTTCATAAAATATTATTACAATAATATAAGTATTCCTTTTCTGTTACAAAAATGCTGAATTATAATTATAGTAATATTGTTTTAAAGATGGCTGATTAATATTATAATAATATTGTTTTAATGATTTTTGAGTTGTTGTTGTGTAGTATCTTTAGTCAATAAATGTTTTTCTTTCTTCCTTTCCTTTAGTAAAGAGCGGTTCACCAAACTTTGCTGTAATTTTTTTGTATGTATTATGACAAAAAAAAACTTTCATCGACAAGTCTGGCTTGCCAGTAAATCCTTGTGTATTTATAAGAATTATTACATTATGGACACGGCAAAAAAAAACTAACCCAAACCTCCAACATCATAAGTGTCATAAAACCTTTTTTTTTCAAAGAAAACAATAAAACGATTTGAAATTCTATACTATTGATAGCATCGGAAGCTATTTGCAGTAATATATGGCTTAATCCGCGTTGTTGTTAGGCTATTTTATGGTTTGGTGACAATAAAAAAAAAACTGAATAAATCATAGACAATAGCGTGTGGCCCATTAATTCTTTGTTCAGTTTGTTTCTTTTTATAAATTAATCTGTTTTGATAGCGGTTGATTAATTATTAACGCCACTTGTAAGATAAATTATTATTTTACTTAATACTTAAAGATAAGAAACTGTAACTAATCCAAAATAAATTTTGTTCATATTATGTGGAAACAACATCAGTCTACACATCTTCGTGTGAGTTTATATCACTCTTGAGTTACCGACTACCATCAGGTAAGTAGTCTGGAGCAACGGTTGTACCTACCTTCGTATTTTTGGCTTCCTATCAGAAAACTGAATAATTGAGCAAATTGCACATTTTAGCGCAATTTGTCAACCAAACTCGAGATTCACAACGCTGTCGAGGACTCTATTAGAAATACAGGCAGCTAAATATGTTTTTTTTTTGTAAAATTTTTAATCGGGCATGAATTTTTTTAAACTAAAGCCGTGTTTAAAAATAAATACGCACTTTCTTTCACTATAATATTCCAATGATAAATCTCAACAAATCATAGACAATGACGGAGGTAGAAGAGGTTATGTCAATAAATAAAAAAAAACACGCGATTGAGCCATAAAAATGCTACTGTTTTTTGACACCATCCCCTTTCTGGGAACGCTTAAAACGCGCAACGATTTGTTTATACCACATTAACAGGAAAGAGCCTAATAAAGTAATAAAAACACAGCGGCTAACAACCACGGGTATAATTTCGCTATTAATATTCAATTTTTAACCCAAAAATTGAGGTTCTTCAAAGAAAAATCTTAGATGACGATCTTAAGTTGGGTATCTATTTACAAGTTTTCTGAGTAGCTTTTTGAAGGGTTGCTAGAAATGTTTGCGTGTGTGCGTTGGGTTGGCATATTGTTAGCCTTTTACCTTTGCTAGTGTGGCCATGCAATGAAGGAGCACTTTTATTTAACCCAAATTTAACCTATCGTAGTCCACTCCTGGACAAGATATCCTCCATTTTGCGCTACATATCACGGTTCTTCGTTTATTTTTAAACAGCCTCCACCAGCGACATTTCGCAAGTCGTCGGTCCATCGGGCCGGAGGGCGTCCTACGCTACGCTTGCCAAGACGCGGTCTCCACTCTATAGCATAATAATATGTAATATGCAAACAGGTATATTGCCTTTTTGCCTAATTATTTGTATGCATGCGACATTTTGTTTTGGCTCAACGTGTATTACTCAACGCCCCATTGAATAAGCGTGTAGGTTTTTAAATGCCAAAAGATCATAATTTTGATAAATTTAAAGGTGCGGTCACAATTTCATTTATCTTGAAGTACAGCGTAGGTGTCGTCATTACACTTTATTGTCTTAGTGTAAGTTGGTATTAAGTTAAAGATGGCGGCACAAGTAAAGAGATTAATATCAGAACCAAATAACTTAACCCTTTGTTGGCGGCGGTCAATGTCTTACTAATTTAAGTTTATGTTGAGATACAGTAATTAGGATGTTAACTGTCAGAACCTCCTATAATCTGGGATAAAAACAGGTAACATACGTTTTGAAGTTTTCTTTAATCTAAATAAAAAAATGTTTAAGCCAATATGGACCCTACGATAAGCCTACATCCGGTGAAGCTATGACAGTCTGCGTGCAATGTCCACCTGGGAAAAGGCTGCGACATGTCATACTGCCTATTTAACTAGCTAGCAGGGCAATCAATTAGCAACACCACAGTTCTTACAATTCGAGGCGTCGACGCGACTACCCTTCTTTTTGATATGGAATATTATTGCGACTACCATAATCACGGGCGCCAAATCCGCTAATTTTAAAATGCGCTAATGGAATCGCGCTATCGTTATTGTGTCTCAATAGTAAAATGTATGCACCACAGATATATTCCGATGTCTGTGGTATGCATCCTTTTTTAGATACTTCATTATTTTTACTATACAATTACTGTTTTCCACCATTAACATTAAAGTTGTACCGGCATACCAAATTTACAGTTGGATGTTAAAATGTTATGATGTCGTAAATTAGTAGAATCGGAGCCCTACTTGCCCTTACATACAGTTCTTACAATCCAAGGCGTCGACAGGACTACCATAACCAAAATAGTCTCCAAAACTGATAATAATGTGCCATGCCATTCAACTGGGCCACGGGACGCAGGTACGCACCTGAGATTTGACAGCGCTATCGAGAGATCGCCGCGCGATTTACGGCGTCGTAACCGGCGCCCGCGCATTGCGCTGACAAAAGCCACATTTAACGAGGTGACACCGCGTGCTTAGTATGGATATGCTCTAAAATGTATATGTTATACCTATTTAAAATCTACATTAATTCTTTTGTGTGGCAAAAACAGGTTTTAGATATCGGACCATAAAGTGGAGTAAAATTTTCGACATCTCAAAAAATATTCTAGGCCTTCGTTAACGAGATGACACCGTTTGCTATGGATATACTAAAAAATGGCGAGTAAAAACGTGCTCTTGTTCTCGGTAGAAATACTAATTACTTGCCTAAATATATAATTTATAATGTTTCCTTTTACACTTCTTACAATTTACTAAAAGAAAGTACTAATAATAAGGCTTCGAACGAAAGTTATGAAATTCCCAAAAATATAATCCATTAAAGATTTTTATTATTATACCGTTTATAAGATCAAAGACGCTCATTACCCCCAGAGAGATCAGGTCAATTAAAATGTGTTGTTTAAAAATTGATCCTATTTAGAGTTTGTCATTATTGGATATATTTGTTTGACAGTTTAACCTTCGCAATCAGATATATCCAACAGACACAATATACGATTCAAAGTCTATTAAATATTAATTAAAACATTGTTCGTAATATTCCCATCATCCACAGCTCGTAAAAATGTGTATTTTTTTTATTAAAAAAGTAACTATAAATAAAATCAAGGAAGAAAATACTGACGATAATCTTGGCATATCCACCCAATTCCACCATGATCCCAAATGTCGTTATGATATTATATCATGTTGGTGGCAAGACTCGCCTTTGTCTACTCATAACTGAACAAAAACACACCACATTGACATCTCATAATTCTGTCGTTTTATTGCTTTCGGAGCATGGGAAACGGTAGCGCCACCGCGCAATAATTGTACAGTATTTTATAAAGTCTATAAAATTAGATTCTCAATTAACCCTTTGACCGCCAATGATGCCTTCAATCCAGACACAATTATTTTTCTATTCAGGAACATCGTATTCCTTTTGTGTTTGGATTCCCGGTGTTCAGTGGGTTAAAATACTTAGGTTGTTGACATCGTTCTTTTTTTGCTATCATAAATAATGTTAAAAATGTAGTGTCGTTGTGAGAGCATTTTTGAGTATAAACTATGCATATGTAGTTTATACTCAAAATATGCTTTAATAACGCAAAAAAATTTGAGTTGCAACTCAAAATAAACCAATTTTATAGGTAGTTAATTTTGTTGAAATCGTATGTATTTATAATTTCTTAACTATTATATTCAACTGTGTGGACGGTTTTGTGAACTATAAATTACCTAAATAAATCTTTTAAAACTAGAGCGCTAATTACTTGAAATTCTCATGTTTGTTTCATTATCTGACCAGAAAGATTTTTAACAAACGAATGTTAAAATTATATCGCAATAAAGCTCATTGTTTTGAAATTGTATTTTTGTGTGCTTAAAGAATATGTCTGGGCTAAAAGAAGACACATAAGAAAACCATAAACAATTTTCTTTATGCTGCTGCTTGGGCAAGCAGAACACGACATAAGGTGAACCATCACATATCATAATAATATTGTCATGCCATAGATATATCTACGTGTTTTTGCATTAAACAATAAGCACGTTTTCGACATAACAAATCGTTAAATTATGCACAACTCATTGAAAATTATCGAAGAAAATTAGTACAGTGGTATTCTGTCAAGGGGGTAGTTAGCAGTAATGGACTCACATCAAGATAACAACGCGAACACATGATCCTATTAAAATATTTTTCTCTAACGGCGATTAAGGGTTGACTTATACTAAACGGCGCTCTTATACCATTTAGTAAAAGTCAACCCTACAACGCCGTGGCAAATTAAAAGTGCCCGCGCTATAGCAAACGCCCGTCGCGATGATTAATGCCGGGCGAAATTAAAATAAGTGAGATAATGTAATTTTTATCTGTGCATTTTTATTTACGGCCGTCGCAGGACGACGTTTCCTGAGAGATTTAGAGTGTTGCCCTCCTAATGATGTTTCGCATTAGTTGAAGCCGATAAAGTGATTTGTAATGAACTGTACCTACTGTAAATTAATATTTATTAGAAAACTCTCAACAACGAGAGTCTACGGGTATGGGCTAGCCCATCAGCAGACTAAAGTGATGAAGTGATGATGTAGTCATTGATATTTCGCACTGTTAAACATTTCGAATTTTACTACTATACACCTAGTAGGGAGACCTACTCCCTCATTTTTCCAGATATCTTCAACAAACCTACTTTTCTAAGTCTTCGGTCCATCGGGGCGGAGGGCGTTCTACGATTCGCTTACCATGACGCGGTCTCAACAGAAGTCGCCTGCCCCAACGGCCTTCGGTCCTCCGATATACGTGACCGAACCGGACTGGTATTCTGCCATTTTGACTTGCTGATGACAAGTATGCTAGCCAATTGATCAAATGTTAATGCTATTATTAAACGTTGATGTTATTTGTCTTAAACAATTTTTAAACTAGATCATTTTACAATATAAGTTCGTATTCCTTTGTATAAAAAAACACTCAAAAGTTACTGTCACCGAAAACGTCATGAAACAATTTATATTAGCATTTTCATTAAACATTCGACAAAATTTTCTTTGCTGCAGTTAAAAGAAATGCGAAACGATACCCAGGGGTGTCTTAAGCCCTGTAGTGAAATTTTCGCGAGATTTATTTGAATAAATTATTTTTACTCACCTGCAATGAAGGGTTGTTAAGAGAATTTATGGTTTTATGCTGCGTTGCTGGAATGCTTGATCGTCCTGAGTTGTTTTTTTTACTCTATTTATTTAAAATTTAAAACCAACCTTAATATAAGAGGCATATTTAAAATATAGATTTTTAAAGTAATTTAGGAAACTCATTACACAGTCATGAATGTTAAATATACGTTGCGGCTTTTATAAATAACATACTAAAGCTTATAAGAAAGCCGCAAAACATGACATCATCGCAAATTCTACAAAGAGAAACCAACAATGGGCGAAAGAGACTTTTTAACAGGAAATAGTTTATATTCTTAAAACAATTGCAATAAACAGTTGATGTTCAGATAAACTCAGTTACTGCAAAACCACTTTACTAACTGTACCATAAGGTTCAAAATTGTTTACGTGTCGTATGTCGATTAGTGGCTTGGTGAGCACGAATTAAATCTGTAAAACAAAAGACACTCGTTCGAATTTCAATATACAGTAGTGGACACTTTAAGTCCATTTGACACGGAGGACAGCGATTGGTGATATCGAATTTGGAATTCCACGCGCGAGCGGCGCTGATAGATCGGGTGATGGCCGCGTCCCTGGTCTGTTTGACCAGAAAAATCGGTTGTAGTGAACCTTTTAGTCTGGCATTAGGGGGTTGCTTTGTGAAAAATGGATCGCTCGTTTTGTTGTATGAAAGAGATAGACTTATATGAATAACTTAAATAATAGTAGAGTTCTTAATCTATCGACGATTCTTTGTCACCTGGAGAATGGCGAGTGATGTTGATCTTACAGTGAATATTATACATTATTAATAATAAAAAATATATATTAAGACGGCTATTTACCCCAAATTAAAATAAAAAGGGGGCAGTAAAATTTGGTGACATTAATAACTAAAAGAAAATTAAAAGTTTCACAAAGAGACAAAGAAAGAAAAGCATTAATTAGGAACAAATTAGAAAAAGCAAAAGCATTGCTATGTTACGGCAAAAGAGATTTTTTTAAAGCATAATATAGAACTTTCTTTTTAGCTTTGATCATTTTATACCTTGCCTATTTTTCTTTGCTACTCATTACTATTGTACTTTTAAAATGATTTACAATAAATTTTGTCACAAAAGTCACGAGTTTTTCTTTAAAACACAAAAAGCCAATCCAAAGTCAGTCAATTCACTTTCGGTATCGCATACATCGGTGCCGGTCGTGCGTGCCCCCGCGAGATGGAGAGGGTTGGCTCGAACGTCACTCGCACAACTCATAGACCCTATATGATTATTTCTAACAATTTGAACATGGCGAGCTTTATACTGACAATTGTATATCTCCACGAAACAAAAAAATAATAATTTGATACCACCGCAGAGCCAGATATCGTCCCGTGAAAAAGAAGTTTTTTTGCACTTCTGTGTTTTGGAATTAGGGAATTGCAGCTAGTGTAATTACCGGGTAAAAGAGACCTTACTAACACTTGTTGTCTTGGGTGTCGGACGCAGTGCGATTTTGATCGAGAATAATAACTGTCTATCAATTGTTGGTCTCCATCAAAGCCGCTCATGGTCAGGCGTGTCTCTTGCCATCAGATGAGCGTTTTGAGCGTTCTGTGCACTTGCTAACTTAAAAAAATATGCCTGGGCGATGGGAAACAACCCGATCTCTTCATAGCTTTGCTGGAAGGCACTTTCTATTTTGAATCAGCCTTAACGTCCCATCGCAAGACACCTGCCTTATAAACATAATATAAACACACACAAACACATTTCCTATTCAAGATTTTCTATAAACGTTTGGTTGAATATGATTATGTGTGCGTTTCATCCAAACCGTGTTTGGCTACGGCAACTCCTTAATGCAAATTAATATAATTAATTTTATAGAAGTTGGCAATAAAACGTAACTGTCTTGGACTAACACAGCTTAATTTAACCCATTATACTAAAATTCAAATGTTTGACAAAAATAAAAACTATAATTACTTAAATAAAGATTTACATTCATACTTAAAAACTGTAATGATTTTTTCCAATTATTCACCATAGGTAAGTATCCTTAGTTACTAATCTAGCAAAAATAGTTATCTCACTGGTCGTTATTTTTTTAACAACTTACTAGTTAAGAATCACTTAAGTGCGCAAACCAAATGCAGTTTAAAATTTATTACGTCTTTACAGTGACGTCCTGTAAACAACCTCAAAGTTACAGTTCATAAACTTCGATATAGAAAAACATTCCTTGTTTTTTGTTTATCCCGCTCACACACTCGAGACGCCCAAAGGGCAACAAACGAAAATCCATCAACGCCTTATAAGAAATGTCAAAGCACCTCATTCTACAGCGATGGCTTCATACTATTCAAATTTCCCGACGGAATCGAGACTGTTGGAGTGAGAGGACATATGATATAAGGTAAGAGTAAAGGGACAGCCGTATGGTCACGGGCGCGACTCAGATGATTGGTGTACGTGCAGTGACAACCGCGCCTCTACGTGACTATGCCAAGTCTTCGAGATGAACTCTTTTGGGGATTGAAGGGTTCTGATACTTGATTGAAAAGTAGGTATCAGTCGAGTCAGTGTGATTTCTTAACCCTTTTTAAGACTGGTGTCTTATTCATTTGTTTATGCATACACTGTCTTAAATGCAAAAAATATGTGTTTATTTACTTATATTCGGAAAAAAAAATTTTTAACATCTGAATCTACATTTCACTCATAGTAGAATCCTAAGTAACAAAGCTAAAAACAAAATTATAAGATCCCAATAGAAATATCTTATCATTTATTTGTTAAGAACGTGTATTATTTCTAGAAAAGGTGGCAATCGAACGTGGAACCATTGAAGAAATATTCTCAAGCTACTAATTTTGGTGTGCCAGGATGAACTGACCATAAAAATATATCACCTGAAAAAATATATATATCGTAACTAATAAGATCATCAATAATTACTATAAATGCCATAAGCATGTTCCGAAATTCTCCTCTTCCTCTACCAAACTCTGGCATTTGCACTTTTCATGTCACATACTCATTAAACTTTTTTTTAAATACATTTTCATTATTATTCAGACAAACACCGAGCATTATTTAAACAGTGTTGGGTAGACTTAGCTGTATACAGGTAAATGCTGAAGACAAATTTTAATTCAGATTTGATCCAATAAGCTTTGTACTCCTGGGTAAACTCGAGTAAACATTTTTCTCTTTCTGCTAACATATACAAGAACGATTTGGAAAATATAAAATCAAAATTTCAGCTTTAACGCGAATTCCGACCGGCTGTTTCACCAAACCTACACAAATGAACGCTCACCGTCGTGTTCTAATCACAGTCAGATGTCAGTAAAGAAGCAACGATGCTCAATGTATTTAACAAAACCACGCGCGCCATTCGTGTCATTAATAATGCAACTATCAAGACTATTCGACCGCGCTCGTAAATCGGTAGGCGTTAGTCTACGAGTCTCATGCTTCGGGATTTCATTCATACCACTGTTGTACTGAGTGTAAGGAATTATTGAACATACTTTTGGAAACTGTATTATATCTGATTGATTCATTACTGCAAAACTAGTCAAATTAATTTGTAGGCTAATATAGTATGAAAATTATTTTCATTGGTATTCTGCTTCGAGATTTTTATCAATACTATGGAACCTTAGGCAATGGGGTATTTATTAATTAAGTTATTTATTTTTTAAAATTCAGATTCCTATGATTAATACAAAAGTAATAAGTACTCGTATTTGCAGGCTTATGTATGAGTAATATAAATAATGACTAAAAATAAATGTGTGATTTTTATTTCTTAAATTTCTTTATAGTACAGGCACAAACGAAAGCATGCAGGTATACATGATATCGTTGTTTAAATTAAAACCTTGTCTATGCTATCCTACTGAAGGGCACATTGTAAGTCTAAGCGTACGACAGCTTTTGTTTGCAAACGCGATGAATGAATGAATGCCGTTATTTGTTGCGCACTGACTGGTAAGCGTACTAGGGCTTAGCTTTGGGAAAATAATTCTATTTTTCGGTGCCCATAGCTATGCTGTGCAGGAAGCCATACCTTGGAGCAGGACGTCAAAGGCGAGACGATGGTGGTACCTCTTATATAAGTCAATGCAACTCTCGGTTAGTGTAGGACGTCACACGTGACACGCTTAAATTATTAGGAGTCTCAGAACTTAACTATTACCAGATACGCATTTTAAAATAGGTCGTTAGGCACCTTAGATAAATAATAAACCAACTTGACGCACAAGAGCGTCGGTGGCTCAGTGGTGTGGACTGTCGCCTTCCTACCGGGAGGGCTGAGGTTCAAATCCCGACACGTACCAATGTATTTTCGAATTTTCGAAAATATATGTACGTTATCCGACGGTCTTACGGTGAAGGAAAACATCGTGAGGAAACCTTCATGCACGCCTGCGAAGAGATTCGAAGGTTGTGTGTGAAGTCGTCCAATCCGCACTGGGCCCGCGTGGACGACTAAGGCCTAATCACCCTAGTACGGGTAGGCTCGTGCCCCTCGGTGGGGACGTCTAATGAGCTGATGATGACTAGACGCACAATCACACCCAAAAACCGTCCGCGGCAAAATTCTGTCCATCGAGTCAATTGACATATCCCATGACGGTTCATACTGTTAAAGGCTTCGATAGTAAGGTGTTGTGATGTTTATGCTTGGCTGGTGGGTTGATGAACCTTATGAAATGTTAGGTGTAATCAGAGAGCTTTGCTACTCGTTCTTTAAAGAATGTTCTGACGACCCCATTTGGTGTAATGGTTAACATCTAATACGCCAAGAGCACCGGGTTCGATCCCCGGGCAGTACAGACATTTGTGTGCATTATTTTACTAGGTGGTAGACTCGATACTGAGTCGTCTAGGTAGGTACCACCGCAGTGCCAGATATCGTCCTGTGAAACAGGAGTGCTATGCACTTTTGTGTATCGGGATGAGGGCACTGTAGCTAGTGAAATTACCGGGTATAAGAGACCTAACATCTGCTGTCTCTGTTGTCGGGCGCAGTGTGGCATTGACGGAGGATAATAGCTGTCTATCGGTTGCTGGTCTCCTTCAATGCCGCTATATCGTGGTCGGGCGTACGAGTATCACTCACCACCAGGTGAACGTTCTGCCCGTCCTGTATACTAATAACATAAAGAAAGAAAATTTGAACACTATAAAATATTAGATACAAAGTATTCATAATTTGTGAGGTCATTGTCAGTCGGAAGTCACATTAAGCGTATACTCGTAAACATAAATCAAATTAGGATTTCTTTTAATATCATTTTAATGTCAGTTGCAATTCCGTTAATTCACTTATTTTACATAGTACACGTATTATGTCACGTATACTATTGTTAATTTGTCGGCCATTTTGTTAATGTAGGTCCCTTCATTTTGGTCAGGTTACAACGACACAATCTACGTGACTTCAATCGTATACAAATACGTATGATTAATATTTAAAGGAAAATCATTAAGGTTATTATGTTAGGTACATGCATTCAAGTAAATTATCCGTTTCCATGTACCGAAACATTTAACAGGTCAGAGATTGTTGTTTTACTTTGCTGCAAAACAATTAAAATTATTGAAACTTCTTAGTATTTGATTTCTAAACTTTTAAATGAACTTTTGATTGAAATCTGAAGTTAGTCAAAATAAATTTGTAGAGATAAATCTTTTACAAATACTATTGATTTAAGATAGTGTAATTTCCCCAATTTGATTATTAAACGTGTGGGTTTGACTTAGATCTTAATTATGATTTTATTTTGTTTGTATTTCTTAAACAACTCAAAAATAAAATATTAAAGGTTTGGAATAAAATGATATAATGTTATGATATACGTTTATATTATCATACATCAGAATAACAGGGCACCTAAGAATAAACCTACGAAACTACCTGTGATAGTGAAATTTGGTTGTAATAAAATGATCAAAATTCAACACGTGGAAAATGCTTAATTGTTTTTTAATTTTTGGCTTACAGGTGCGATGTCAATATAAAAAAGATGTTTCAACCTGCAACGTCTTAAATAAAAGTCGCGTAACTCTTGCCCAACGTTTGCCTTTTCTAGGATTTAAGTTCAAAACCTTCGCATCAAACATACCAAATGCTCTATGATCACACCACGAGAGACCATAGACCATATTTGACGACCCATTTGGTGTTACAGTTGAGACGTCGGCTGCAATACCAAGGGTCCGGTTCGATCCCGGGCAGTACAAACATCTGTGTGCATGAACATGACTATTTGTATTGGTCTGGGTGTTTTCTATGTATAATATGTATGTATTTACAAAAAAAATGTATATAAGTATGTTTATCCGTTGTTTAGTACCCATACAGGCTTCACGCTTAACTTGGGGCTAGATGGCGCTGCGTGAATGTCAGTAGATATTTATTTATTATAGATAAATTAAATGTTTTAAATTATTTCGCTTTGTTGTTGACGGTACAGGAGTTCTATTAATGCCTTGTAGCATCCATAATGTACAAGTCGTGTTTTGAAAGTGTAACTTTGGCGACTTTATTTTTTATTTCATTTTAAGTCACCCACAAGATTTTCCTCGTTGTAAAGTTAGGGTGGCGCGATAGAGTTAGGAGTTTGCAGACACGGCTGTGGTGGGACTTTATAGTTTCAAACTTGTATAACTACTTCGAGTTAGTTTACTTATAAAAAACACAGTTTTCTATAGTTTACAGGTATGCTATTTTCATTTTATAAAAGGTAAAAAGATACAAATAATATGCTATTTCTTACGGAGATTTTATAGTATTATCAATCTTAAAAAGTGAATTCGTACATAACATTAGTTCATATTGTCCTGTGTATTAAGTGAGTAGCTCCAACCAGCTCCATAGTTTAAATTTGATTAATTTTCATGGTTATAAAAAATCACAAAGCTTTTTTTATACTTCTATTGTAACATTATTTCATACAAATACTTAAGAAAATAACAAAAACTTATATCAAACAAATCTTATCACTCTCGATCTTACTTTTCTTTTGGGAATATTTTGGACTTGAATTTAAATATCATCAATTAAGTCTACGAATATACTTCAAATAAATGCTACCTGAATACCTAAAGAAGACCAACATACTACTATTTTCATAGTTGCTAAGTCACTTTATAATATAAGTGGCTTAGCCCATCTAACAAATAAACTAATTCCATGTCTAATACTGTTTAAGTCTACATTATGAAAATTAGCCAAGCATGCAATCGTGGGTCGAATTTTTGCCGGCTGTCAACACGTCGGCAACAAACGTTTTGGATTTTTGATTTCCACTTCGGCCTTTGACAAGTGAACTTACTTAGAGCATATGCTCATTAAGTAGTCACTGCCTCCGTGGTCAGGGCATTGTATTTCGATCGCTGCTCTTGGTTGATTTATAAAAAAATAAAGAATATTTTCTCAACTTATCGCAATCCACTGCTGGACATAGTTCTCTATCTTTCTGCGCTAGATATCCCGGTCCTCCGTGTTCCTCATCCAGCCTTCACCAGTGATATTTAGCAAGTCGTCGGTCTATTCGTACCGCAGGGCGTCCTACGTTACGCTTGCCGAGATGCTGCTCCACTCCAGATCTCGTCTGCTGCAACGACCATACTACTGCCACTTTAGTATTAATAAATAATATTATTGATGATGAAAATGAAAAGCGTTTGGAAAAAAAAAGTTTTGTTTGCTTGTTCCGTGATTGGGGCCGTGTGCGTTATATTCCCACGGGGGCAATTTTTTATTTTAATTTTTTTGCATGTTACTTTGTGTGATTTTCCTAAGTAGGACATTATAATCTGAATCACCTAATTGCCTGAAAATAAAATTTTGAGTTTCAGACGTTAGTCGGTCACGGTTGCCAATTTGACTCTTACTTAATAAACAAAGCTATATAAAAAGTGTTTGATAGTAATCAAACTAGGGTCTGTCCGAATGCCCATCATTGACTACCCACTCAATAAGATGAAGATTAGGTATTTCAACTTTTTTCCCTGTTCTGCGTTAAAACTTATTTAAAGGGGGAAAACTATACTGGATAAATTTTCTAAATAGGTATTTTTAAAGGAAAACTAACAAAAAGAAAGTTAAAGCATTTACTGGACCCCTTAGACGGGAAAAACTACGTTAACGTAAGAAGTATCCGTGTATGCTAATCGTTTGAATGGATGGTGTTATGTCATGAGAACGACTCTAAAAAAATAATTTCATTTCAAATATCTTTAAATCAATATTTTACAGATACTTTTGAATCGTCAATTGTTATTTTAATGACTCTTCCACCGGTTCAGAATAAGTAGGATCTTCGAGAAGAGCCGGCAAGAAATTCAAAAGTCACCTTTTTAAACTTTTTATATTATTGGTTACATAGATTGATCATTTACCTAATTGACAATAATTTATTACAAAAGAAAATGGGTGAATAAGTGAAAATCATTTAATATGTTGGCGATTTACAGATCGTTTGGACGCATAATATGGAATGCCACAGTACAGTGCTTCCACAGATCTCCCAATACAGGAGATGGGGCAAGCCGCGTTTTTAAGTGCGACAAATGTAAGCTCAACGAGCATACACAGGTTGCCAGTTTACGCTCTGTGAGACGAGTCAAGACGTACGAATATTAGAAGAAATTACCGTTTTTCCCAAAAATGCCATCCTGTGCAATTGTAACATGCCATCATCGCAATGAATCAGTAAATTTACCAAGAAATATAATAACTTTTCACAGGTAAGAATCGAAAAGAAATTGTGACACTGGGACTGCCTATAAACTTGGCGGCTTGTCCAGTCTTGTATATTCGGATGTCTGTGAGTGCTTCGAACGGCATGTTGAACTACTGGTTCATCTCATAGATTTAGAATTAGCGCGCTACGCTATCATAAGATAATACCATATCAACTGCCCAATTGCATTGGGCCCGCTATGACGTAGGCCTACTTAAACAGCATGTTTAAAGTCATCACCCACCACGTTAATGGTTAAATAACAGTCTGGTTGGGTCTTGTAAACTACGCTAAAATGCACTACTTGAGCAAGTCAACGGATCTTTGTTGTCTGTGTCACAGCAATCACAGATTATAACCGGAAAATTCCCTTACTACCTGACGTCATCGGCACATAGTCCGCAGTCTATCAGATTATCCAAGGCAGATCACCGTTTGGAGGAAATGCTTTATCCAAATTCTTTTGGTCTATGTTTCCAGACATTTTTAATATTGGTTACTTTGAAACCAAAACATAGATTTATTTTTTCTAAACGGTTACCACTATCGGCCGCGTCATCGCTTGCCACCAAGCAAGACTAGGCTTAAAACTAAAATCATCTTAACAAAAATGGTTCCATTCAGGAGCAGTAATATTTGTGATACATTGCCCAATGACCAATAAAATACAAACAAACTTATTGGATAAAATTTTTGTACATTATATTTCTATATACAATTTTTTTTTAGTTCTGATGGTTCATGCTTTTTGGTTTGATAATGCTGCATACCTTACATACAGCAGATGCCAGTCAAATTTAATTTATCATCATTCAGTATTTTTATTACAACTACACTATTTGGCAATGACTTAAGTATATTAAAATAAAATGCGTTCCTTTTGAACAGCGTCGTCCACTGAGGTGCGTCTCGAAGTTCCGACGCTAATACGGCCAATTGAAAAATTACTCCGCGTTATTAGGTTCTGGAACGTACGAAAAAATTCACTTACCTACGCCCTTATTACGGGTTGCAGACAAAAAGAAAAATGCAGTGTCAATAGGGTGACCATGTTGCATGAATGTATTTGGTATCTTAGGACAGAATGGGACAGTTTTATAGTTCATGATGTGAATCCCCGCAGACTATAAAACTGTCCCATTCTGTAGTATACTGTAACATAAACCTGTACAAGTAGTGTTCGTACAAAAGGCATGTTTTGCGGATCATACTTGACCTAAGAAAAGGCTAGTACTCGAATCGGTCAAAACATTTTCTTCGCTGTGCATACTCTTAGTTAAAGTTTGAAATTTTAATGTTCATTAAAGCTGCTGTCAAAATAAGATCATAATTATTCGTAAATATTTTTTTTACCTTTTTGAGCGTCGGTGGCTCAATGGTGTGGACTGTCGCCCTATAACCGGGAGGGCTGAGGTTCAAATCCCGCCAAAATCCAATGTGTTTTCGAAAAATATATGTACGTTATCCCACGCTCTTACGGTGAAGGAAAACATCGTGAGGAAACCTGCGCACGCCTGCGAAGAGATTCAAAGGTTGTGCGAGAAGTCATCTAACCCGCACTGGGCCCGCGTGGACGACTAAGGCCTAATCACCCTATACGGGTAGGCTCGTGCCCCTCGGTGGAGACGTTTAATAAGCTGATGATGATGATTTATTACCTAATTTCCGACTCGTGTGTTAAAATGTAAAATTATTTTCAGATACACCCATTGCCTACAACTAAACTTTAAAAATTAGTCTAGCTCAACACTGCGTGGCTAGAGGGACTAACTATTGTATGGTGATGTTTGTTTAAAAGTTAGTTAAACTCTTGTGACAAATTATCTCATATGCAGATAAATATCACTTTCATTTATTTTTTAAGTGTTTTATTCTCTAGAAGCTTAAATTATAGGCACCCCAACTGGAGCCACCGGAGCGAGAAAATGTACTGGCCCGTCGAGGGGAGGTGCTAATATAATCGTGCCTTTAAAAACTCTAAGTACTCGACAATTTGTCCGCGTTAGGGAAATGCCATTTGGGGCCATTTGTAATTTTGTTTCGCTTCTGTCTTAGATAATATACCACGATTTACATGTCTATTATTATGGGTGTAAGATCCATTTATTATTATCGTATTTTTTTTTACTATCAAAATATCCTTCAAGTATAAGATCCATTTGGTATGCAGGCCAAAGCGTCAATAGAGCCGTGGCCATAAACACGATATTAAACTGTCTCGTTTTGCAACTAAAAATAATGTCGAAAATGCCGGATATGAGACCGACAGATTTTGGGATTCGAGTCACGGCCCGACCCCTCCTGTAGGCTGCTTACAAGGAACCGAGACGCTGATATATTGGGAGTTTTTGTGCAGCCGGATATTAGCTTATGTTAATGACAATGAGGTGCTGTGGAAAAGTCACGGGTTTTCTGAACTATAGATTATATTCTAGAAGACTAAAGAAAGCTCGCGACGTGAAAAATAACTCGTATCTGTAATACTGTAATGGATTATTTTAAATTATTGAATTTTTCAGATTTAGTGGATTTTTTATCAACTAATACAAAAACTGCAAATATGAAATCTCAAATTGTAATAATCCTTGCACCTACATTTGTGCGATACATTTTTGAATCACTAAATGATTGCTTTAACTGCTTGTTAACTCTTCAATTCGTTTTAAAGAACCAAAAATGTAATTGTAACATAAAGAAGTAAGTTTCTCAGGAAAACTTAAACTTGGGCATATTTTGTATCCCACTTTACGACTGTTTCAATGCACCCACAAATCACTTGTGCGTTAGAAGGGGTTAGATATCGTGCCGTTTAAATCTAACCCTCGCCTGAGGGTTGTTTTATTAATTTATTTACTCTCATATCTCGGAATTATACAAATTCCACCATAATTGGGCCCATATGCAAAGTTTAATGTTTCGCTTTGATATTATCTGTGCATAATACATTTCCTTAGAAGGGTTGTTGGTGACCTGTTCAGGATTGTGTTGTTTACATATATCATGTTTTAATTTTTTTTGCGTTATAAAGTAATTAGGAAAGTGGTTTTGAATGCAATTTATTCATGCTTTGCTCAAAAAACTCAGATAATTAATTATTACGGACCTCTGGGCATACAAAATAGCGGTCAAATGCGGCTCTTTTAAGGTCAACAGGTAATAGCTTTGAAATATGTATTTTAAAAGATTTAAACGCTGCTGCGGATATCTTCGTCGTATAACAACCTATTTATATGATTCTTTTTTTGCTGGTAAGAGGACACTTCAGAGGTGGTCCCATGATAAGGAAGTCAGGTTTAGATGAAGAAAGACCAGAGAAATCGAGGGAGCTCTTACAAACCGTAGGCGACGTTCCTCCTTCGGAGTTGCGAGTATTCATTGTGTCCTCCTAAAAGAGTGCGATAAGTCGGTTTTTGAGCAAATTGACTTTAGACCTTATCCCTAATCAGGAAAATTAAATCTATATTTTTCGACTTTTACGTCATTTTTAGTATCTAAACAATTTTCGGTGCAGAGCTTTTATCAATTATCAAAATTAGATTATTAATTAATTATTTGCGCTTTTATAAACTATTGATTTTATGTTCTATATTGTAATTATTTGTTAATCATAATGTATGAATGGATTTTGAAAAGGTCGTAATTAAATTTTGCCGAAATACCCGACTTATTACACTCTTCGTCAAGAAGGCAGCATTGGTAATGGTATCACTTACGTTAACCGTTTGCTCGATTGTCTTCTGAAATAAAAAGAAGCATAAAAAGAAGAATAAAAAGAAGAATTAGTGGAGGAATTTGACCCATAGTTTGACGAAACTATGGGTCAAATTCCTCCACTAATTCTGTGTAATCCCAAATGATAAACAATAGGATGGTTTTGCTCCACCTAGCATCGTCACGCCTCGCCTAGTAGGTATCCCAAGTATTGAAGCATAAAAACTTATAGAATTTATTTTGATCCACGCCCGTCTGGATACTCTTTGAAAGTCTCAAAATGTCTCTTAGCAATAAACTCAAACAGATTAAACCTGTTTTTGTACATGATTAAAGGAAAAGGCGGTTTTATATTCTTCGTAAAATAACAGAGATTCTTTTAGGAAATAATTATCATTTCTAAAACTTAAACTATGGCTTCCCCCAGCGACTGGTCGTCAAGAGATTTTTGACTTTATAGCACCCTCTTTTTTCTGTTGCTGATGTAATCGAAGATTACTTTTACAGTTTCACAGGCAATTGGTTCGGCCTTAGGTTTTTACACACCAAGCCTAAGGGACTCTACTCTCGGCTTAGCGCGTTGCGGTGAGGGCTAGATTCATCATCATCATCATATCAGCCACATGATGTCCACTGCTGAACATAGGCCTCCCCCAATAACTTTCGAAATTATATGTACTTTTTCCGACGCTCTTACAGTGAATGAAGACATCGTGAGGAAACCTACGCACGCCTGCAAACAGATTCAAAGGATGTGCGTGAAGTCGGCCAATCCGTACTGGGCCCGCAAGGACGACTAAGGCCTATACACCCTATACAAGAAGGCTCGTGCCCCTTGGTGAGGAAGTTTAAATGAACTAATGATGATGGTGATATAGTTTGAAAGCCCTGAGTTTGGATTGAGTCCCGAAATGTGTAGACTGGGACCCTTTATGTACATACCATTTAATACTTTGCTAAAACCCCGTTTCATAAAAAAATAAGACACTCAATATTTATTTTATAAGTCGAAACAGATATGTATCAAAAGTTCATTGTAAATATTGGTTTGAATTCTCAGTTAACGTTAATACCAAACCAGTACCACCCTTGTTTAATATCACACTTCATTCACTACCATTCACATCAATCTACATTTCAACATCCATAAATTACCTAAAAACAAAGGAAACATCAAATGCTGGCAACACAACAAAATCTAGCTGCGAGGCAATTAAAATTAGAATATCTTAATTCATATCAAAGTATCAGGGTTGCCATCTTAATGCGTGTGTGCTTCCCTAATTCCGGGGTAAAGTGGAGATAACCCCATGTAGGTTGGACATGTTTATTTGCACTTAAGTGAATGTTGCCTTGTTAATTTATGTCGCTAGTACTGGCTTGAAGCTACAACTGCGGTAATAAAGTCTATTATGTTAATTACATATTCCGATAATTTCTTAGAGATTTAGAACAAAATTTTGTTGATGGCACTTTACCGTAGAACTTAACACATTGATTTACAATCGTCAAGTTAAGCAACTTTTGATGAGGACTCTGATGGGATGGGTGACCGAACATTGCTATCTTGAATCCTTCCGAACGTAAAGACCGTTGGCTCGTCTGATTTCTTATGATGGAAGTTAATACCTCTTCGAATTGGGCCTGCGTAGTGGTTTAAGGACGAATCACCCACAGCCTTGTTGAGTGGGTAATGGTGGACTTATCATTCTTATTTTAACAGTTATACTTCAGTAAAACGCATTGTGCCCGCGTGGACGACAAAGACCTATACACTCTATACGGCTAGGCGCCGCTCGGTGGGATATTTAATGAGGTAATAATGATGATAAGGAAAATGTCTTTTACCTTCTAGCAAATCTCAGTCATCAGGAATTGCGAGAAGTCCTCAACAAAAAGACGTCACGACAACAAATAGTTACAGGCTGAATGTAATCGATTATTCAATGGCCTGTCGCCAAATTGCCTACGCAATAGAACATCTCGCGTCAACAATCGATTTGAGTTAACTGTATCGATTTGTCAATCGGGTTCGTCGACCCGCAATTGGTGGCGGTGCATTGGTACACCAATGTCAAGATCGTGGGCAACAGGTTCAAACACCTGTCTTGGATGGTGATGGTGAAAAAAATGAAAATCACGAATTATCCAATAAGAAGGCGGTTTTCTGGTGACTTGTGTTCAATTGATGCGCACTGTGATGGGCGGTAGCGGATTTTGGAAGGGTTGTCATTAGTTAGGTTCGACATACAAAAGTCATGTTCAATTGGTGTACGTTGATGGCATCCTTCTCGAGATAATGGAAGAACATGTTTACTTGAAGTCATGTTCTTCAACAGTCATTACATGTCGACTTTTAGAATTAAATTAAAGTCAACGCGACTCCGCAAGTGTATGGGCAATGCGTCTAACCGCACGTCTAAACGCAGCTGAGACAGTGACACTCAATTCGTCATTCTTTTAATAAGTATTATGTTGTCTTTGTACGAGAAATTGAATTTATAGATTTTTTTTAATGATTACTTTCATCATCAACAGTACATTATACGTCCCCACCGAGGGGCACGAGCCTTCCCGTATAGGATGAATAGGCCTTAGTCATCTACGTGGGCCCAGTACGGATTGGCCGACTTCACGTACATCCTTTGGATTTCTTCGTAAGCCTGGGAAGGTATTCTTAATGATTTCCTTCACCGTAAGAGCGTCGGATAAAGAGGAACTAAATCCAACGGAGTTTTTTCACAGGCTGTTTAAGTTAGTAACTAATTGAAAGAAATCATAGAGGTTCTTGAAACTTGCGATAGATAGGAAATAGGATTCCAGCATTGGGCAATACGTTTAATAAATATCATAGCCTTTTTTCTCTCACTCTAAACCGCTGTTTAACCACCACCGTGCACCGATCCCGCGTACCTCCACGTGCGTCCGCGTGACCGTGTCCGGCGAGCCGATCTCTTTATTGATTATAACCAGAGAACTCCGGATGTCTTTACCGTAATCACAAAAATACAAACACAACCCTCAAAATGATTCTCGCGCCTAAACCCATGGGGCTAAAGTCGAAAGTCCGCTCGCGAAATCATACAGAAACACCGAAACAATCGACAAAAAGTTTGCCTTGCCTAATTCTATTTTCGGGCCCTTATAAGCTTCTTGGAATATTAACGCCAGCTAGAATAGTGGAAACTTACCGGGGCTCGGTGAAAGTGGGTTAACCTGATTCTGTTGCAAATAGAAGAAGCTAGTAGAAGTACACTACTTATAATAATTGTTTTATTGCATTTATCAAACCTTTTTTTAAATTTATTAATGCCAAATACCTTTATCGTTTTCATCAGTCTTTAGCGTCTCAGTGCAGGTCATAGGCATTCTCGTACAGCACAAATCGATTCGTAACACACAACACAGGCCAATGCGGATTGTTTTTTTATGTTTTAAGTGGACGGGACTCTCACATGGTGGTAAGTGTCACGTCAGATCATGTCAAATTTAGTGTTAAAGGAAATAAAAACATAGTCATAATCATCCGTCAGCACTGGGCTGCGCCCGTCACTCGAGACAACAGATGTTAGGTTTCATCCGGTAAAATTTACTAGCTACAGTCCCCTAATCCAGAAACACAGAAGTGCAAAACACTTCGGCGGTGATACCTACCTAGACGACTTATTACCGAGTCCACCACCTAGTGAAAATTGTGCACAAAGTGACTTTCCATATGCGGTTTCTCCGTGGTATTCGAACGCCACGATTCCTGGATCACGGAACGATTCGACATTACAATGTATACTACACACATGTATATACACTTGCCATACATTTACGGTAGGAGTATTGTACATTATGCCGGACGGAAATGGCGGCTTCCGTCCGCGGTCATCTAACTGCATATTCGCTGGCAGTTTGTCACTATTGCGATTCATAGCTGCGTTATGGAATACAAGGGAATTACTACGACATTTGTGCATTTGAATGTTAGAAATACGCTTAGCGTGCTAATTCAAAATCTATGCATACGCTATAGCCTTGTATGCAGGGCCGGCTTTGCACTCTTTGACGCTCCTGGGCACTAAAGAAAATGCCACCCAAATTAATTATAGGGGTGTCATTTTCTTCAGTGCCCATGTAAAATTTCAGATTTCGTTAAAACGCGTGATTTCAATTACAATTTAAAATTAACTAATGAAATTTAGGAATGAAACCTGCGCCGAAGAAATTTAAAGGTTGTGCGTGAAGTCGGCCAATCCGGTCTGGGCCCGCGTGAACGACTAATGATTATAGTTACACCCTGTACGAGTAGGCTCGTGCCCCTCGGTGGCGACGTATAATGAGCTGATGATGATAGCATATTCGTATTTCGTATGCAAGCATCGGAGAACCACACTTTAGTATGAATGGTTTTAGCTCTCAGGCTCGAAGCATAAACTTTTTTAGGCTTATAGTAATCTGCGCGTGCCGTATGCTCGGTCAAGCCGATAAAAACAATATCCCGCCTTCCTCCCTCTTCTTTGTTTGGGTTGTCCTATTTTTCATATGTCTATCCTCTATTTTAGACGAACTCTAAAAGGGGAGCGAGTCACAAAAGATCTTCTAAGTCGAAGTGACTACAGGTCTATATGAGCCAGAATCGCCTCCAAAACCCCAAACAATACTCACAGAATCAGCTATCCACGCTGTTACGCTTGATTAAGGTCCGCGTAACAGAATACGTACCCACTTATATAAGTGGAGAAGTCTAAGACTACAAAGAAATAATAATATTCCTTTATTCAAAATTAAATTGTTTGACTACCCAGTTATGGGTTCACGACAAAGGCTTTTGCCCTCACAGGTCAATTTGGGGGCCTTGAAATCAAGAACGCCATATTATAGGGCCGGAGTCAGCTGCGACCAACGTTGGGCCGCATACTAACGCGGACGAACTTGAACCTGCCGATCGATGCGCAATTGCTTTCCGATAGCCAATATGAACATTCCAACTTGAAAGGACAAAGCTCTCGAACTAGCTCTCGAATATTCTGACAACCATTAAAAATGGCGGGCTAACTGACATTGTTTTTTTTTTAAATTGAACACCAAGACAACAAGAAAGATATTGGCAATATGTAGGTATGTAATTCTCTTTTCAAGTTTTGTGCGTGTTAATGTGTTATTAAAAAACATGAAATGGAAAACATAGAATCGACTCGACGAATATATCTATTAGAAAGTAATTTCTTCACATTTGGTGCCCATAATGCGACTGCCAGTGCGAATGCCGTAATATTTTTTTAAAGTCAAGCGTGAATAGACGTAGATTCACATAGGACGAGAACGATTAAATTGATTTGAATTGCGCCATATGTAGGTTAGTGTTTATCTAAAACAAGCAAACAAACTAAATCATCATCACCATCAGCCAACCACAGGGCACATGCTTCCCTACACAGCAGCTATGGGCAGATTGGGCCTTAACCATCCACGCGCGGGCCCATGTGTATTGCTGGGTAATGCGTAATTTATAAAAATACATGTATATGTACATGAAAATCCATCAAACACGTCCCAGTCTCTATTTTTGAAAATATTTTGATAAAATAAACGCTCTCTTTTGAACTGGTTTAGGTAGGTTGACCTTGTTATTAGGCTAGGTGTGGCTAATGTTCAAGCCATTGGCACATTTTAATATAGAGCCCCTACGTATAAATATCTTTATCGCCTATAAACAATTAAGTTATTTATAGAAACTGCAATGTTGTGTTGCCATACTTTTTAACCTAAGCAGCTGTTTAACAGTAATTCCAAGCGAACACTCTAGACTGCTTGTCAATCAATAGCCGGTAAGCCCCGCCCACCGGCGTACATCCATTCATCGACCATTTTATATTCCACAGCTTGTGAAACACGCAACGTGGACGCATTAACGGGTTAACCATCCCCAGGCAATAATTAAAAACCATTACGTGAATCGGGAACCAAACCGCAACACGCCGCGTCTCTACAACTGGCGCGCATCCAACCTACAACTCACTTATTATATTCTATGAGCGCAAGCTATAAACGTATTCCTGAACATATCACGTAGTAGACTACTACCAATTTCAACCAATCAGAGTGCGACAATTCAACTTAATAGCTTAGGCCACGCCCAATCACGTAACCGCCTATTACGGCCGTGTAACGACGCAGGCTTTTAACTTGGCGACGGTGGCCGAGCGTTGTCGAGGGTTCGCGGCGCTGCTCCACCGTAGAGCGCCGTCTCGCTCTAAACAGCCGAGGTCGGTGTATGCGGGGTGTCTAGGCTCGGGTGTGATAGAGTCGCGTTTGGCGCGCGTGTCCGATTTCAGTTGCACGTCCGGGCCCGTAGGAGGGGGCCGCATGCAACTGTTTTCGATAATCGGCGGCGCGTTCCGTACGTGAAAAGCGGACAGTATCCCGACGGTCACGTCCGCGTAAAAACGGATATATGCCCAGAATATTTATTAAGTGGGTGGTTGTGCGTGACTTTTTCCCCTGTGAATAGGCTAGCCCCGTAAATGATCGCCCACGAAAATAGAGCGGCGTGCTCGATAACTGAAAACGTCTGAAACGTTAACGCCGTGCTAACGGACTTGACAGCTGTTCGGAATTGGAATAGTGATTGAAAATGGAACTGTTCGCGGCAACGGACAAAATTCGGGTGGTTGGCGGACAATGAGTGGTGTGTTTGGTATTGAGCGGGACTAGTTTGCGATTATGTTGCCGTACCAAGCGGTGGCCATGGACTACGCGGTGGCCTCGGCTGGTTTCCACCACCACCAGAGGCCCGGCGCGCTGCCCGGCGTGATGGGCCTGCCGGGCCCCGGGGCGGGCCTCAATCCAGGCCTAAACCCGGCCTTCACCCATTCCTGGTTCGTACAGACAAGCCCGGATATCTGTCGGCAGCAACAAGCATCCAACCAATCGCATCTCGAACCTGGGCACGTTTCATTTTTTCTTTATATTTTTAGTTTTTAGTTATTTCTCAATTGTTTGGTGACGTGATAACTGCGTACTACTTCAAAATATTAATAATGAACACAATAAAATATTATAAAGGAAAGGATTAATTATTTAAAAAAGTAAAATGTAAACATTTTCAAAAGTACATTATTATCACGTTTATCAAATCAGTTGATATTATTTTGCCATATACATAATTTGCATTTATTTTATTTGTGTGCTTTTTACAATAATGCTTTTAGGTTAAGTTAACTTTAAGGCAATTTAACATAATTTTTGTATACACAGTTTAGCTTGTATTTTCGTCTGCGGACATTTTCAAAATAGGCAGTTAGTCTTGAAATCGAACTATGGAACTGAAAATGTCCGACCAAACGCCAATTAAATAAATCCTAAAAAATATTGAGACCAAAAATTTATGTACCACGATATAACATACTTACACATAAATCTGTTACACAAGCAACACATTTTTTTTTTCCTTTTTTCAATTGGGTAATTCTATGCCCTTAAGTCTGCATTTACGGTTTTTACTCCAGAGGTATCGCTTCGTTAAGTATAAGATCGTAAAATACCAAACCTTTCTACAATTAGTTCAAAAGAGCGACATAAAAGTAAAAAATTAAGCAAGCCACCATTTACACTCGTTTTAACTGAACAAGAAAACAACATTGTATAATGTTCAGTAAAAATATAAATACCTACACATGAAACCTTTTCTAGCAGTCTTTCATAAATCTTTTAGATTATAATATGACCAGAAAACAATAAGCTGTTTTCTTTTATAACTCTGCTTTACATAATTTTAACAGCCCGTCAGAGTTAAATAAAAAATGGCCATAATTTCCACGCTTGGGATTAAAATTAAATTCAAAATCCTAAAATATAAATCCTATCTTACTAAAGTATACCATTCCTACTTAAATAACAAAGATGCAGACCCATTGTATCAGGTCGATTAAGAAAGGCAATTCCAAAAGAAAGGCACTATCTATTGTCTAATTTAGAGAGTACTACCAATTTTGATAGAAGACATATAATTGTGTTTTCTGGGTCAATCTACAATAAATCCACGTAATAGTAGGCCCTACCTACCATAAGTTTGATTTAGAAATGGAAGTAGTCTTACTTTTAAAATAACTACTTAAATAAACTACTCTATTGAATACACTGAAAATTTTGAAAAAAAATAATTAAATGATGGAACTTAGTTTAACAAAATAACAAAGATTTACGCCACTATTTAGGCATATTTTATCCCAAATAACGTTTGTATTCCTTACTAAAATAACGAGATAAAGTTCTTAAAGCGACGGCAAGTTAGTTATTAAAGCCGTACTTTTAACAGTTATCTTACTTAGGTGTTACCTCATATTACTCAAAAAATGCAGGAAACAATTACATTCAGACACATAACCGCATAATTGCAAAAATTATGCCAACATTTTCCTTAAAATTCGCTCATACTGCAAGGTAAATTACAAATATCCTAAACCGTTTTAAGTTTACCTACAAGTGTGTATCAGGTGACATGACAATTGGACTTCAAAAAAGGTGCCAAATTGCCGTCACTCTAAAATCCACTTCCTTTAAGCTACTCCTATTTGAACCTTTAAGCTACTCCTATTTGATTTTCACTAATAAATGGTTTAGATTCTTAAGTTTTTCAGTAAAGTTTTGAATGATAATATCTATTTTTTTTTATTTTTATTATGAAAAGTATATAATATATAAGTATATACATAGTGTATAAGTATATACATTTTGAATTATTTAATAGACACAAACATCATATAAAACATGTTTAAACGCAAAACATTTCAACAAAACACAGCCCGAAGGACATATTTGTTAATCTATTGTTTTAGTAAAACGCAAGCCGTCTCGAATATTATTTTTTACAATGTTAAACTGCCATTATCTTGAACAAGCGTGGACGGAACAAGTTATGAGGGAAAATAAAGATTTTATCGGGTCATGACGGCGGGCTAGCTCGCGGTTACGAAAATGAACCGACGTGGTATGTTGACATACTGATTTAAATTAACGTTTGAATTTTAAAGCAAAGAAATGTTTTAAAAGGACATTTCAAAGGACAAACTACCGGTTGGCCATTTTCCTTTAAAACCCTTGCCATAAAACTCTTATAATGTTTTCATGATAACCAAATATTTAACGTCAACAATTTGCTCAAATTTTCAAATAACTAAAACAAACCCTGACATTTTACCTTTTTTACTTCTCCATTTTAATTCAGTCTTATTATCTAATGAAAATCAGTACCTAACAAATTAAAAATCTTGATACATAAAAAAGATCGAAATTGCTAAAATCGACGACGTTTAATTTGTATTACAAATAATGCTTACAATCTGTTGAGACATCTTAATTATTTGACAATTTTTTTTATCAGGAGCCAAGGAACATCGTTTAATTTCTACCAAACGAAAGCTGTCTTCATTAATTACCTATTGTTACTTCAGCTTCAATTATGAGATATTGTTAATTATATAAATGACTATAGGCAATTTTAAATCATCTGCCTATCTCGTCATTATTGATACAGTCATGCAAATGACACTCCAATAACGAAATATAACAAAGGAATGATGAGTTAGTTCATTAAATTTGAAGCTCGTTAAATTGTAAAATAAAAATACGCAAAAAGAGACTCGAATTCAAGATATTAATCTCAAGCGATGTCGCAGTGAACGCTATATGGAGTTCACCTTCGTAATTTGTCATTTTCCCAGAAACAAGATTATTGTTATAATGATATTAACTGCTGTATAACATTTGAAACAATTTGTTGTAGTTGTTAGTTTTGCTTGTTGCGTAATTGGCGCATTATATTGCTGGGGTTTAAAGTACTCACCCAGTTAATGGTACACATAAGTCAGCAACAAACAACTGATGGTAACTTGTTACTATCGTTTTGTAAACATCGGATATCCCAAAGCAGCATGTCATCAAAATATATTTCTAGTTATAGTTAAACACAGACATCCGATATAAAGTATTGGGAATCTATGGTTTAAAATATATTTCACTATAAGTCTCACCCGTTTAGTCCGGAATGCAGCTATCTACACTAAAGCCAAAGTGCTTTGGCAGGAGAATAAGGCAGTATTTTTATGGAAAATGTACTTAAAAATCTTATAAATGATGATAATAATCAAAGTTGATTATATTAAACATAGGGAGTTCTTATTGGGGAGGTATCTGACAGATTAGCTGGGATACGTTTTTCTATCTATAACGATATTTCCTTACATTTTCTTCTTCTTTCTAGTTTTATGGTTTTTCTTTAAATTTTCCATGGCATTACAACACTACATAGTTACGGTGTTGGGATGTCAACTGACGAACTTTTAATGCTTTTTTTGTAATACAAAATCTAAAGAATTCGAGGTGATATTAATTAGGACAGTTTCAGGATAACAACATTATACATATTTTAATTAGCGCTATACCTGATTTATCTTTGTTTTTTTAACCATTATTTTTTTAATTAACTAGCTTCTACATTTTGTAAAACCTTTTTAAAAATGGAACGTTCTAAATTACGTAGATCAAGATGGCCCCGCGGAGTCCGGTTTCATTGACCAGCATTTTGGCAGTTGTGCTATGTTACGTTATAGTAGTCATAAACTTGAATTGCCTGGAGTCGCGTAACTTGAATGGACGGCCACTCTCAAGAACGATCTTGAACTAGGCTTGCAACTTCTTATGAAATGCCAACGCAATGTTGAAATAATCAGTATGGAATTCTGTATTTTGTTTTAATTTTAGGTATATTAAGTATGATGTTTGATAAGAATCGATTTAATAGGTACCCACGTTTTAAGATTTAAACTTAAATTATTCAATAGACTAAATGAAGCCGGATTTAACTGCCATATTAAAAACTCTCGGAGCTTTTGCCAAAAGTCAATATGTATTAGATCAGAGAGGTGGTTTTTGTAAAGCACCACATTTCCAATTGTTTCAAATTGTTTTGAAACATATTGATTGGGGAAGAATACATTAGAACAATGGCTGCTATGTTGTTACAGAAAACCGATGATATATAATTTAATGTCATTCAAGAATGAGATCACGTATAATAATTTTAATTATTAATTAAGCGATTACGTACGGTTTTCACTCAACTTTGTGTCTGAGCTAATTTTTACATTGTTTTATACTTTTTGTTGAAATATATGATTTGAAATAAAGTATTTAGCATTACGCAAGCAAAATAGAAGATATTCATAAAAATAAACTTTTAAGAACCTCCTTACTACGAAACACCATACTACTCTAACGGGTTGAAAATCTTAGATATCAACACCTTTATTTTTCTTTAGCAATTGTTAGGTAGGTTACCATACGTCAGCTTTTATAGAGGAACAATGGCGTTTTCATAGTTTTTTCATCACAGAGTCGAAGGAAACAAAAACATTTTGACTCAATCACAAAACAAGAACCCTTTCACACTCTATCAAAATTTCTAAGCATCCAAAAAACCGATAAAATTCAAAAACAAAAAAGCACATCCGTGCTTTGAAATATGTTGATTGGAAAATAAAGAGCGTTACAAAACAGCACGGCATGCGTCGTGTATACAACCCTTATGATGAGATTACAATGAAATTATTATCTACTAACACTACAAAGTGACTAATATTAAAAAAAAGCCCTATGGAAGTCCATTTTTATGTAAATGGTCCATAGAGATCATATAACGACTTCTATAAAAAAACAATTTATTGAAATTTTAAAATTCGAATATAATTTGTTCTAGTAATTTCGCTGCTCCCTGATTCGATGACAAAATGACTACATGTCACAGCTGAAAGCTAAAGGTACATAGATAATATTCCTAAACATTAACCCATCTAGACCGCAATAAATCGACAAATAGAAAAATGCTCAAAATTACGCCACGCCGTATTACGAAGCAATAAAACGTTAATCGAAAAAAACTCACCATACCAACAAAAAGAACCCTTTAGACAGTAACGAAATCCCCAATATTTACAAGAATAAAAGTCGAATTCAATCGGGCCACCTGAGCATTGTAAAAAAGCTCTCCCGACCGCAAACGCGGGAAAAAAGCTCGGAGCTTTGTGCGCGACCGCAATTAGAGAAGCTCGGGGTAACATGTTGCGCTAGGCTTTTGTTTTGACTTGTGGTCAAAATGACTTCTGATCTCAGATAAACAATACACTGACTAGATGCACAAATAGTGTCCACGCCAAAATTCTGCCCATCGCGTCAGTTGAACAGAACTTACATTCATAATCACGTCGCTCTTTACATGTCATAGTGACATACTAGTATGCTCTTGCGTTTGATGTTGTACCCATTTAATGACCCGTTGAGAGCGTCGGTGGCTCAGTGGTGTGGACTGCCGCCTTCCTACCGGGAGGGCTACCAATGTATTTTCGAATTTTCGAAAATATATGTACGTTATCCGACGCTCTTACGGTGAAGGAAAACATCGTGAGGTAACCTTCATGCACGACTGCGAAGAGATTCGAAGGTTGTGTGTGAAGTCGTCCAATCCGCACTGGGCCCGCGTGGACGACTAAGGCCTAATCACCCTATACGGGTAGGCTCGTGCCCCTCGGTGGGGACGTTTAATGAGCTGATGATGATGAATGACCCGTTAAGTTCAAAATTTTAATGAATAGTTTTGTCATAAACATAACAATAAATCAACGTATGTGTCACGCGGCTCAGACATTTTTGGTTGATATTTCTTCGTGATTGTGCATTTAGTTTATTGTTTATTAAAGTGTTTGATGCCTTTATTCGGATAGACTTTTCTCTGTTAGCTGCAGATGACCTACACAGCTTCACCGGGAAGGATTATCGAAAATTTCCACCTGAAGCACGACAACGCAGTGTTTTTGACACCTATCATGATTCCTCGAATTATTTTTGCCCACCTTATCTCGTGTTTTCTTGCCCAAACTGTACGCAGCAAGATTTAATTTTCTCCATCCTTTTGGCCCAAGTTCGTCATATATATAGTAACAAAAATATAAATATTTTTTTGGAAATATTTTCATGCCGTCTCCATGGAATTACAACAATATAAGGTCACGGTGTTAAATTGTGAACTGACGCACTTTTGCTCACCATTAGTCCGGTAAACGTACGAAACTTCGCACCTGTGACAAAAAGCGAATTCTCCGTTAAAAACACTTTTAATATTTTTTTACTAATTTATAATATAAAGGATTCGCTATGTAGATAATAGTAAGAACTATAACAACTGTTTGAGGTATTAAATCATATGAGCGTTTAATTTTTTTTTGTATCCAATCAGTTTGTATCGATAACATTTATCACATCAAATAGTCAATTAATAAGAAACCAAACACGCACGCGAACAATAATGTAATGATTAAAAAATACAATATCAATGGGTCAAGCTAACGAATAATCTACTTGGTAGCCATCTTAAAATCACTGTTAGATTATAACAAAATAATAATTTACCATCAAATCACGCAATTTTCAACTTAATCACGTCGAAATAATGATAATTTCTCTTTACAATAATTTTGTATCTGAAGTATAACCGGCCCTTTTGAATAGGCACCTATATGGATCTATTACGATCTGCCTTGTTATTTTTTCAAATGGAAATCATACAGGGTGTAGTTTTAGTTGTGTTATACTAACGGTAAATATAAGGTATATTTAGCGCTCTTGTGCTTTTGTAAAAATATCTTCCATTAATATAAATTATATTCGACTAGAGCGTCGGTGGCTCAGTGGTGTGAACTGTCGCCTTCCTACCGGGAGGGCTGAGGTTCAAATCCCGACACGAACCAATGTATTTTCGAATTTTCGAAAATATATGTACGTTATCCGACGCTCTTACGGTGAAGGAAAACATCGTGAGGAAACCTTCATGCACGCCTGCGAAGAGATTCGAAGGTGGTGTGTGAAGTCGTACAATCCGCACTGGGCCCGCGTGGACGACTAAGGCCTAATCACCCTATACGGGTAGGCTCGTGCCCCTCGGTGGGGACGTTTAATGAGCTGATGATGATGATGATGATATTCGACTTGAGTTCCTACAGCTGAAGGGTAAAACTGGCAATTAAATAAAAAACATGTCATACTGATTGATATTTTTATCTCTGAATTGCCTATTTGTGGATCATTTTGAGTACCTATTTTTAACGTCTGAGGTGCGTACCATAAGGAGTGCTGTATTTATTTGGTTATTTTATTTAAAATATCACTTTTGTTTATTGAATATATTAAGGAATTAAATGTTATTAAAATACACAATCTAAAATATAATAGCTCTTCATGCTACTTTGATGTTGGGGCTGAAAGGTTCTGGAATGAAAACTACGTACAATGGATATCATGTGGCTGAAGTGTTGTTAATGATAATCTTATGCTGTGATACCTGGATGCCCACTATCTCTTTATTTGTGATATTGGTGGGACCTCAGGCCTTGGAAATATTCATGGGCGCTGTTATCATTGTATGCTCATTTCTTTCCATTCTCATTAATAAATCCGGTTGAGTCCTATAAAAAATGTCAAAACTATAGGCATCACCCTGTATACTACAGTAGCCGTCTTCAATCAGATCAAATGCCGACTCATGCCGATTCGTTGCGCCCCTCCGCCGTTTTTGCTGGACTACCATTGACTTGCGACGGAGGATCTAGTGGAAGTCTATAGTGAAAATATATTCGTTTTTTATATATTAATATTATATGTATCAATAATAAATTTAATTTTAATATATTATATTAAATATGATTAAATATTTCAAATCCCAAAAGTCTAGTCACTTATGGTTCATAAGAACATTTATGAATATCTAAAATATGATATAATCCTGGTTCGTTGTAGTACATATTTTACTGAGAGAAATCCAGCAAGAACTCAAAAGAAAGAAAGAATAGAAAGAACAACTCCTTAGATAAGTTCACTTAACAGTTTTTTAAAGTCCCCATTTAGTAGATAAAGGTAACAAGAGAAAAGTGTATTTTTTCTAAGTGTACTGGCGTTTTAAGTATACGAGAAAGAAAACATAATAAGAAGTTGACACTCAAAAGATAAAACCTGATCTTTCCTATGAGAAGGTGGAAGCTCAGGTCCTANTGCATGCATATACTACATTAAGGTATATACTTTACATAAAAGGCTCATAACTGCCTTTAATAGATCACCCTTCTGCAAATTACAATCTCGGATCACAATAAAGTCAAGGGCAGCATTTATAGGCAAATAATATCCGAAAGTCTATCATTAAAATTTGGCAGGCTGCCGAAGAAGGCCGTCGACAGAGCGCGCATCGTTCATTTCTCTCGCGTCGATAGTTCACGCCTCATAACTTTTTTATTATTGAACTGAGTAAGAGGAAAATGCTCGGGACGGTACTAAATTCATTTGGATACTTCTATTCAGATGGTATTCGCGGTGTCTCACGGTTGTACTTTTTTATTTTACGGCCTTTCGAAGATTTTCATTTAGAAAATACTTACAATAATGATCTAGATCGTCGGTGGCTCAATGGTGTGGACTGTCGCCTTTCTATCGGAAAGGCTGTAGTTCAAATCCCGCTACGTACCAATGTGTTTTCAAATTTTCGAAAATATATGTACGTTATCCGACGCTCTTACGGTGAAGGAAAACATCGTGAGGAAACCTTCATGCACGCCTGGGATGAAATTCAAAGGTTGTGCGTGAAGTCGTCCAACCCGCACTGGGCCCGCCTGGACGACTAAGGCCTAATCACCCTATACGGGTAGGCTCGTGCCCCTCGGTGGAACGTTTAATGAGCTGATGATGATGATGATAATGATCTAGATATTAAGGCTGGGCTTTGTTGCAGTTTCAATTTTGCAGCTCAAAAAATACACATCGTATAATAAATAATATAGAGCTTTCGCCTATCTTTGTCTCATAATTAGTAAATTAATTTGCTCGTAACACACAGTATGCCGATATTTATTAGCATGTGCAACTTTCTTATGTATATCAATCAACCACTTATTAGGTTCCACCGCAGGGACAGGCTTTGCTTTATTCCTTCACATTTCATGATAAGAACTGATAATTTATTGACTACAATGATAATTAATTGTGTTAGTTTAGTTGTCCTAAACACTTTTTTTTAACACAAGTTAATGTCGAGTAAGCAAAGGCATTTTTACATGTATGAGTACATATAGGTAGATATGTAACTGAAAAGCTCAAAGGAATTTTATTTACGACTAGCTTTTGCCCGCGGCTTCGCTCGCATTAAATTCGGGATAACACGGTACTTTCATTTATCACTATACATAGGATTTCCCCTCCCTCCAACTTTAAAGGTTTCGGGGTCAATTTCAGAATTTTTATAGCAAAAAATATGTATAGTGAGTTACCTTAAAGATAGACATATGCTCTCGCGGACTTTTTTGTAGACCTTTAAAAGGAGAAAATACTCTCATACATGACTTTTGTGTAACTTTAACCGTTTACAGCGTACGCAGCGGAAGCTCCAAGTATGAAAAAATACCCCCGATTTTGAAACATTCTTCATTGCTGCTCCGCTTCTATTACTTGTAGCGTGATGATATAAAGCCTATAGCCTTCCTCGATAAATAAGCTATCTAACACTGAAAGAATTTTTCAAATCGAACCAGTAGTTCCTGAGATTAGCGCGTTCAAACAAACAAACAACAAACTCTTCAGCTTTATATATTAGTATAGATAATAGAAATTATTCAAAACTTTTTTGCCTATTTGAAAGACAAAAAAATATGCAGATCATGTGTTTTTTCTCATACAATAAATATCATTACAAATAGTACCATTTATAAAACATATTCGAGCGTAGGAGTATGTTAGATAGTAGAAAGATAGTTGTATAAAATAGGAAGTAGACTCGATACGAAGTCGTATAGGTAGATAACACTGCAGTGCCAGTTATACTCCTGTGATACAGGAGTGTAATGCACTTTTGTGTTTCGGGATGAGGGCACTGTAGTTAGTGAAATTACCGGGTATAAGAGACCTAACATCTATTGTCTCGAGTGTCGGGCGGTACGGCATTGATGGAGGATAATAACTGTCTATCAGTTGTTGGTCTTCTTCAATGCCACCCTATCATGGTATGGCGTATCACTTACAACAGGTTAGCGTCCTGGCACACTTAGTTATAACATTAAAAAATACGATAGCCTCATACCGCACTCGCGGATCAGTAAGGCTGGTAACCATTCCATTTTGATCAGCCGTTATTTACCCGGCATAAATTACTTATCATGTTTTTGTACAAATTATCTTATGAAATTAAGTTTACATTTTTTTGATTTGGGTAAATTTGAGAAATTTTTCAAGTACATTGAAATACATTGTTGTTAATTTTATATTTTTCTGCACGTGTATAATGAAGCCTGTCCTGTTCATTTTTTCATTTCATATGTAAAGTAACGTACACTATTTTAAACATTTTATTTATAACCTTAATGACGCAGACATATTCTCTCGTTTCATAAACTCGGGGCAGGATGTCGAGTGAATTATAATGTTTATTATTTTTATTTTTTTATAATTTATGCCAGCATAAAGGGCCGTAGCTCAGATGTTATAATTACAAGGTACTATTTAAATTGGAAACAAAAAATTATAGCATTTCTATCGGTGGCGCATAACTATTATTCAAATGATTAAATTTAATACATTTTATTATTTTATAAATTGCTTTCCTGTGTCTCGTTAGCAAAATTATACAAATAAATTTAAAGAGTTATAATGTCACATATTATCCGCACTTAAGCAGATTGAACCCTGAGAAATTTCAACTTACAACTGTAAGTTAGCTACATACATATATGATAATTGCAGTCTGTTGCTGGATAATATCAGTTACCATCAGGATGTTAATTTTTACGAATAAAGAAGTAGTATATGCCACAGCATATAGGAATCAATTTATACACCATACAATAATTGATACACGTTATTTCCGAGATATTAACCAACCCTTTTTAGATAGAATTGCCTAGACTATTGATAAAGGAATGGCTCTATTTGTTCCCTTTTGTTTGCAGTCTATTTACTGTATTTGTTTACCATAGTTTTTCTTTCCTAAAAGAAAGATAATATTCTGAACATTGTAGTAATTACTAAGGTCATCTATAAAAGCTAGTTTTTTGTTTCCTCAATGAATACCCAGCTACATTCTAAGGCCTAGTTTTCTTCAGACACGTTTGTTCTGCCTACATATTATGTACCAACACAGCAATTACCTTACTTTTATAATTATACTGGTGTGAATATCATAAATTAATATTTAATACATTATTGCTTAACAATATATTTATGACAAAAGTCGTGAAAGAAGCCTTAATACAAATGTTAATAATATGACTTACATGATTATAATGATGATTAAGTTTTAAAGTAAATATTATATTGTTTTTGAGTTGTCTCAAATACTGCCTGAACAATTAAACATAAAATTCACCGTGAAACACATCGTTATTGATGACGTTATTGAAATCACTGAATAAGTCTTCCAAGTTATATCTGGTGAACAAACTGGAAGGGTAATGAAGAACGTTGCCAATCGTTATATGCTAAATAGTCTGTTCGTATTTGTTAATGTTTGTTTGACGACCCATTTAGTGTTGCGGTTGAGATGTCGACTGCAACACCAAGGTTTCCGGGTTCGATCCCCGGGCAGTACAAACATTTGTGTGCATGAACATGTCTGTTTGTAATGGTCTGGTTGTTTTCTATGTATAATATGCATGTATTTACAAAAAAAATATAAATATGTTTATACGTTCTTTAGTTCCCATAATACAGGCTTCACGCTTAACTTCCAGCTAGATGGCGCTGTGTGAATGTCAGTGAATGTTTATTTATTATTATTAAATAGTTTGTTCATATGCCACTTAGTATTGCTCACGCAGGAAGCGAAAGGGTGGTGACATTGTAATAGATGACTAGGTGTAATGGTTGAAAAGTCATCTATTGGTTTCTGGATTCGATCTTTGGGCACTACAAACATAATAGTTTTGCAGTGCCCAGTATATATAAACATTATGGGTGCATGAATATGTCTGTTTCTATTGGTCTGGGGATATTCTATGAATATATGTACACAAAAAGTATAAGCATGTCCGTAATAAATATAGTGAAAGCTGCTAGCTTAAATTAGGACTAGTCTGTATGTCTGTTACTCTCTCTTCAACCTATCACAGTCCACTGCTGGACATAGGTCTCCCCCATTTTGCGCCAGAGAATGTCTGTCTATAGTATAGATATTTAATATTATTTATTTTATGTTATTGTTGAATGTATTTTATTGTGTGTGTCAAATAAATAACTACTGAGTTTCTTGCTGGATTTTTCTCAGTGGAAAATTACCAGTGGTAGCTTCATTTGAAATTCATACGTGTTCTGTAAGGACCTAAATAATTCTTTCATTGTTTCTTATCAATTCTTATCTGCCGTTCACCACACAAAAAATGCGGCAAGACAATAAAACAGAGATATTGTGTCCTGAGCGACACTTAAAAATCACCAGACAATGTAATCTTCTTTATGTAAGCATCATGTAAGTCTTTGCTAATCTAGTAGCTAATTTCATGAAAAAGACAATTCTAATTATCACTAAAATATTTGTTTACGTAACCAACAAACATTAAGTGAACTTCGACTAATGAGGGTACTTTAGTATTCGTCCGCAGCCATTACGCTTCCATCTTCTTTGAACTCAGTAATAAGGACTGCATGTTAATCAGATGGGTCACAGTCTTCCATTTTGTTTACTGCATACTGTTTTATTTACGAGCAGTGTCGTAAATATTCTGCACTAGTGAATTCTACTATTCTACTCTGCATCATTATATTTTCCAGATATCGTCCGGTCAAATAAGAGTGCTATGTACTTTTATGTTACAGGATGAGGGCACTGTAGCTAGTGAAATTACTGGGTATAAGAGTCCTAACATCGGTTGTCTCGGGTGACCGACGTAGTGCGGCATTGATGGAGAACAATAACAGTTTATCAGTTTTTGGTCCCCTTCAATCTTTCCACTCCGCGCTTTTCCACTATTTTATGGTCAGGCGTATCACTTACAATCAGGTGAGCGTCCTGACCATCCTTTTCATTTTGTAACACAAAAAATCATAATATTATAATTTCTCTTATATAAGATAAAAATTAATACTTTTTCATAATAGAGGGATAAGGATCATATCCTGACTCATTAGGTCAATGGGTTGGATGTAGAAGGTCACTAGAACCAGTGGCGTGCACAGCGATTATGAGTTGGGTATGCAAAGTGTTTGTCAAATTGGATGCTCTTGATGACAGCAGTTTGCGCGTGGTTACAAATCTGTAGAGAAAAATAGGCGAATAATTAGGAATCATTCAATTGTTGGCGATTTTCCGAGTTGACTGAACACTGTATGTATGCACTTCTTATTTGCATATATAAATTGCACGCCACTGAGTAGAACCTATTTACTATTCGGCAGGGATGCGCTGCAAGTCAGTAATGTTTGCGATTTATTAAAATAGAGATGGACATAAATCTCAATATAGTAAAAAGTTCAAATATTTTTACAGTAATATGTGTATTCGAGATACTCAAAGGAAACAATTATTTCATTTTGCTATAAAAAATGGCATTGAATTGTATGTTAGGCACAATTCGTGAAACCAAAAATGTTTTAATGAAATATTTGTTTGGTTTCAAACAAATGCGTACTACGTAAATATTCAACTTTTATCAAGTTATAACGATCACCGTACAAAGCCTTTTTAATGTATAAAATATTGAAGTGAACATGATGGTAAATTACTTTGAAAGGAAATGTTAATCTTCAAGTAAAAAATTAAGGTAAAACTAGCTAAAAAGTATTAAATTCGCAGCTTTATCCCACTTTATCCGCGTTATTTTAGTGCATTCGGCGAGGGAACAAAAGGGAACGTCTTATTTAGTTTTGTTTTATTCATTTTGGCTTTAAGGCGTGTCGCTTTCGTTATAATTACTTAAAACGTTGTTGTCAAAGTCCCTTACTAAGGATTTGAGGGATGAATTTTGTAAATTGAAAAGAACATGCAATTCAAGAATATACTTCTTTATAATATTACGAGTATCTATGAATTATGCATGATCGTACATTTTAATGTAGATAGTTTTGGGAACTATGTATTTCATTCGTATCGATCACAAATATTTAAATAACGGATACGAATATAAGTATTACAATTACACATCAATAGTTTATATATATATGTTTATATATTAGTTTATATTTTTAAACATGAACCAATCAGCAGGATCATACAATCATTTGTACGGAATGTTCGACGACGTTGCGTTCTATAACAAAGTCACAGTCTTTTTTCTTCTATTGAAATTGTAAAGCTTATTTATAAACAAAAACAATGTTTTCACAATAGATCTATTCACATGGAAACCAAATTACAGCAATTTGCTAAAAAAAAGTTAACACGTGGATCGCATTTCTAGAAAATTGTTCACCTTGATACTAAAATCTTGTATCTAGCTACTCTTGTCCTTATTTCGTTAATGTGATTTTTCTTTTTATGATTAGGGACAAGGCACTTTAACATTCCCAACGCTATAAGCAATTACGTTTTTAAAGTATAAGTCGTAGTTTGGTCTTGTTTAAAAAACCAGTGCTCGACTAATATAGCCAGCAATGCAAATGTTCAGATACATAAATTTTAATCTTGGTATTTCGATTCGAAAAGCTTCTCATTTTAAAAGGAAATTTACTAACGATAATTAACAGGAACATAATATCCTTAATATCCTTATTCTAGGAAGTTGCCGATCCTGATGAATGGATTTTCTTTAATAATAAATTCGTTTTCGTAAATTAGAGCTATTTTTAGGAAATCTTTGTTTATTTTGCCACATCTGTTTTATATAAATATCTCAAGCTATTTATAAGAAGACTGCTATTTGCACGCTAGTAGCAAAATATAGTATCAATTTGGAAAGAAATAATTAGAACATATAGGTATAGACAGATAGACTGAAGGCCTAGTTGCCAATTTATATGCGATTTGTCTTCTCTATGCTTCGCGAGCGGATTGCAGGTAGCAGTGCTTCAGTAAAAGGTTAGCACAAAAAGGCTGACTTAAAAAGAAGAACAACCTGACTTGCAATTTCAGTTTGCTTTTTATGCTTTTACAAGATCTATAACGATACATTGCAAAAAAAAATACTCAAACGCTGAGACGTTTATTAATAAGTTGGTTGTATCATTTATAAAACAATAGTAGCGGGCGACTGTTTTCTCTTAATTACGGGCCGGAAGGGTCGCAAAGGCGTGAATCACGTCGGCCGAGACGTGGTTTGGGCTGTCTCGTTAGCCCGAGCACGCCAAAGAATTGAAATACCTACCTTTTGTTGGGACTCGAGAATTCCAGTTAAACGTAGCTATTGTTAACACTTTCAATGTGTTGCAGTTTCCATTTGGATATTTATTTCGTGCTCTTTAAAGTGGACCTTAAGAAGTCAATGATGATGTTGCTGTTTTTACAAAATTAAATGTCGAAGGTTCTTTTGTAGTTTTTTATTCTAATCTTTTTCTGCAATTATGACAGAAGTTATGAATTTAGTGTGGCAGTGTTCAAGTTGATTGTTGACTGGTTTGTGTTTGAAATGTGCGGTACATTTTTTTGTTTATTCTTTTGATAAAAGACAATTTTGTACACACGGCTTTACATTTATATAATAAATTACATATAAATACAATTAAAAAATTAAGTTATATGTGAAACACAATATAAAATTTGCACTTGGAACTATCTTCCTGATTTGTTTGTCTTTTGTTTTCAGACTAAAATATACATGAACAATAAATATCTCTCGTCTCATTCATGGAAGTTGGGCGAATAATGGATATCTGATTCAGAAAAAATCTGTGATTGTTATGTTTTCTTAATGCTTGTAATAAATCATTTGGTATAAAAGCCTTTTCATGTGTTCTTCCTATGTTTTATTGTTTCTAATGTGTATTCTACGTATCCATTTTATAACCTCTAATATTTCCAGGAACGTATTCTTCATATTTTGGCAAAAATGAACAAAAAGTTATTATTTTTTGATAAAAAACTACAGACTCGTTGTCGAGACCCTTGGTCCGTGGGGCCCTGGCGCTATTAGGCTTTTTAAAAATTTCAAACGATTAGTCGACATCACTGGAGACCGGAGATCTGGCAGCTACCTCGGTCAAAGAATCAGTTTAGCGATTCAAAGGGGTAACGATGCCAGTATCTTCGGAACTTTACCTAAGGGGAGTTCTTTTAATTATTTTATTTAGTTATATATTTTATTTTTAAGGTTTTTAGTTTGTTGTTAGCGTTATAGTGTTTTTATATTGTAAGTTTATTTATTATATGACTTCAAAAATTATATACTATTTATTAATAGAATCTTTAATTCACGTGGAGTTGGAGAAGATCTACTCACTGGACGATTTTTGGCACTGCGGCGGTAAACTGAGACGACCCAGTTCCGGCCACATAGGAAATAATAAAATCTAAAGAATAACAATGACGAAACGTTCTTGTTTACAAACATTGGTTTATTATTATTATTTTAACAGTTTCAACTGTTGAAAGGATATATTTTATTAAGAATTTGTGTAAATTTCTTAGTAAAATAAATGGTATATCCATTACAAATCGAACTAGATTGCGAGAAGGCAGAATTTCTATCCGACAAAAAATGCTGCTCTGAATTAAACAATTTCAAAATTTTCACCAACAAATTGTATTAAATCATCCCGCTTAGGAAATAACTGGACTTCTAGGCAACTTATTTATAAAGGTGACAAAGTGTTTGTATGATGCATTTGACCGGGTCATTCACTCGGTCAAATGAGGTGAATTTTACTGAGAACAAGTTATGTTTGCGTGTTTCATCCTTCTGTTTGATTGTTTATCAATATCAATGAATTTATTCGTATATGTTTTCTGTAGGTAATGTTTTAAGCTAATATTTATTAAGATGTACATGTTTTTTGAAACTAAATGTATGGATAGATGATTATCATTTTATTTTGAAAGCCCTAACAGAAGTTTATCAAAACTTAGTGCTTATTAGAATATTTTTTTTATTGTGTGTAAACAAATTGAAGTCATGTCAAACGTTATTCTTATTTAGAAATCAGCGTTTTATTCTGTAGTCATATTTGTTTTTTGTCGGCTACTACGCCAAGGGTTCCGGGTTCGATCCAGGGCGATACAAACATTTGTGTGCATGAATATGTCCATTTGTATTGGTCTGGGTATTTCTATGTATATATATTTTACAAAAAGTGTGTAAGAGTGTATGTTTATCCTTTGCTCACTACCCATACTTCAAGCTTCAAACTTAACATGGACTTGGATGGCGATGTGTATATGTGGGTGGATATTTATAAATGCCATTTGATTATTTTATGACGCTATCATAAATTCCTATATGGATTCTTTAGTAGTAGAATCGTCACTGACTGCAAATTCCGGAAAATGTCTCGATGGGAACTATAGAATCTCAAATAATTTAAGGCAAGAAATAATTAATGACGTTCTAGCATTCTCCTTGGTTTTGTAATCA
Organism: Leucinodes orbonalis; assembly: GCA_019425675.1. Taxonomy (NCBI): domain Eukaryota; kingdom Metazoa; phylum Arthropoda; class Insecta; order Lepidoptera; family Crambidae; genus Leucinodes; species Leucinodes orbonalis. The sequence continues at coordinate 138,297 of PQWD01007326.1, read as the reverse complement.
AGAGATGGCTTTACATGTCAAGCTGTCGTTTTTACTTGTCTAAGCCTTTGTCATTGTAAAATGACTCTACTTCACGTGTCATACAAAGTCATATAGCTCATGACACAATACTACTTGTAGTAGCTAGTTAACAATGGAAAAGTAAGTTTTCATAAAACAGCTTATTTGATTTTAAACGTTCCATTAAATAGAGACTATTATTTTGAACGTTTTCCGCATTGCTTTTCAATTATGTTTCTCGAACGTATTTAATATTCAAACAGAAAAACGCATTAAAATTATCGCAATAAGTAGGTATCGCGTTAATAAGCGAGAGACATGAACTGTTAGTGTGGTGATACTCGTTAACACCTACCAATTCGCACGGTGCCCGAGTGGTGGGTTACGACCCAAACATCCCAAAGCCAAGCCGTGTCTGAAGGCCTATCTCTACAGTGGGACGTTATAGTATGATGATGATAAAGTTTTAGTGCTTTTCGTATCTTGCAATGGACGGTTTATTGTAAAACTTGGGGAGTTACCCTCATCTCTTATAACAGTGTTACAATATTATTACTTAGTCAATTCTGGTACAAAAATGATGATGTATCATTATAACAATACTGTTTTAAGAGATTGTGTTACGCCCCAGTACTATATAAGTTCTGCTTTTAGAAAAATGAACGGAAGGTGTAGTCTATTACAATTGTAATTAATGTTTTCTCAGCTACGTCTACTTGCCAAATAATAGTAAAACGAACACCCATTTTCACCCTGTAGAATAAACAAGTGTCAGTATACTTTCCATTTAACCACTTGTTTCACCAACTAAGTTTCCCATTGTTTAAAAATGCACTCGTTTTAATTCCCAACACTTTGTTTAAACTGCGTTTTCCAAGTGTTCTTACCATTTTGGGATGTAATAGTAGCAACGAAACAACATTGTTTTAGACCGTCCGAAATTTAGCAAAAGAGTATAGTGATGAAATACTGTCATTTGTTTTCCTTAAAATTTACTTACAAAGTCGATCTAGTGTTGATACAGATACAATTAATTGACAATTAATAAATAAGTTTATTTATGAGAGCGTCAGCTTATTGGTGTCGACTGTTACCTTCCAATCTGGAGAATGCAGGTTGAAATCCCGGCACGTACTAATGTATTTACGGAATTAAATGGTAAGTTTTTCCAACGATCTTACGGTGATTGAGAACAGCGCAAGAAAACCTATTGCGCACACCTACGAAGCTATTAAAGGGTTGTGTGTGATGTCGCCCAATCCGCATTAGGCTCGCGTAGACCACTAAGACACCCTTTGCGGATAGTGCTCGTGCCCCTCGTGCCTCTCGCTGGTGGCATATAATGAGCTGGTAATGATGATCCAAATGATCGGTGTTAAAATTACTACCTAGTATGTATGTAAAAAAAAATATAGCTTAGGAATCCTTCAATTTTTCACGCTATCAAACAAACTACTGTAGCACTCGTTTAGACATGATGCCATATTGGTATAATTGTGTTTTATTATATTTATTATTTTGTTTTTTAGTTTTCATCCTATCGATGAATGCAGTGTACATCTGTTATTATTATTATACATAGCATACATACAACTATTTCCCTATGTTATAGGAATTGTGTGTTTTTAATGTCTTTGTGTTTCGTTATTAGTGTTCCTTAATTAAACAATTATTAACAAATTAAACAAATCATTTTCTGATCTGCCTTTAGATATTCTTAATAAAATAAATTAATAATTAAATTTCAATACATTCTGCAACTACAAAGTCGGGTCTTGAATTTCAGTCTAGAAATAAACTGCATTCCTTACATTATGAACATTCTCACGTGCCGCAACAGCTGAACATATGGAGACCTAATTTTGGACGCAACACATTTAGCGATTCATTGGTTGATTACATACAAAACTGTAAAATAATTTTTACACCTTCAATGCAATTTTTTATTATAAGCACAATCTAAAGTTTTGCCTATGGCTTAATTAAATTATGGTGGGATTCAAAACTTCTATCTGAGTTTCAAGATGCAATCTAAGCTACGTAGGCCAATTTACTACCGAGACAAACATGTTATCAAATACATTAGGAAATGGTACTGTCACGTTCGATAATTACTATATATTTATCACTTTTCATTACATAAATTAAAAAACAAAACACAAGACTCGCGAGAAAAACACGAGTGTAGTATTTCGCAGAGTATGTTACCGCATGCCTACAATCTTTGACCTTTTTGACTTTTCTTGTTTCTTGTTTGCCAAAGATGGCAAACAAGCAAGGCAAAATTTTTATCACTTTTAATTTATTATACAATTATATCTACTTCAAATAACTTAGCTTAACACAATTTTCTAATTGTATTTTAATTGTATAATATAAAAGTATTTTTTTCAGTGCAATGTTGAAGTAAATTTAATAGTAAAGTCATACATATCCGTCAACATTGCATTGCGCCTGTCACGTGTTAGGTCTATCATGTCCCATTAAGTCTATTATTAACACTAGTTACAGTGCCCTCATCCGAAATACACATGTGCAATACTCTTATTTTTTTACGGGACGATATTCAGATATCCCCAAACATATGTAAGGCTACCAAGCCCCCCCTAAGCCGAGGTTCGAGTACCACTCTGGAACGTTCTTAGGCTCGTTGTGTAAATTTTAAGGCTGAGAGCCATCTGCGCTCGCCAGTTGCCCGGTGAAGCTGTAAAGGTTATCTGCGGCCAACAAACAGTAGTCAGTTTGAAAAAAAAACGTCCTTTAAAGTGCCAGCGTTGGTACCTACCTAGACGACTTAGTACCGAGATCACCAAATAAATTGTCGTAGTAGTGTGCTACCAAATACCTGTATGTTCAAAATACCGCCTAGATGCAATAGTGTTTGTCGAAATTTTGTTTAAACGCCGTGATGATTTCTTGAATATGAGCCACTTTACAGAGTCAAACGCCTTGATGAGAAAACAATCTTCGAATATTTTTTGACACTATTGGAATCACAAAACATTGATAAACAAAAGTGAAGCAAAATAAATCAAGTTGTTGAAATCCTGCTAATTTGGATAGCGCATTTGCAAATGAATAAGCTGAAGTCTGCTAATTTGTACCGCTTCATTTCGGCTCCCAATGCAACGGCACAATTAGTGAACACGAAAACTCGGATATACACGGGAAATATTTTATTTTGTTGATTTTAGTTTTCCAGACAAAGAGTAATAGTAATAGCATACATCGTATTACCAACATTTGCGCAATGCAGTCAAGTTGATGTCTGCACGTGAACCTCGCATTTAGATCAGGTCTTATTTTGGTATTGTACAGATAGAATCTTTGTTGATATCAAGCATCGATAGAATATCTAATTATTCACTGTAAGGACCACGAAACTTAGATGCAGGTCATAGGAAACCTTTTCGCGTTTACATGGTTTTAACGCTTCCATTTCCATGTGATTGTCAAACTCACCATATCAATATTTTTCCAGTTGGCATGATTGATGCGCAGTGGCCTGATGCATGCTGAAAAGCAGAGGAGTCAGTAATAGTTAAGATAGAAAATAACATGATGCCCAGGCTTTGTTCTTCAATATGAATCGCACTGGCCGTCGGTGGCTCAATCGTGTTGCCTTCCGACCGGGAGGGTGCAGGTTCAAATCCCGCTACATACCAATGTGATATCGAATTAGAAATATATGTATTTACGTTATCCGACACTCTCACGGTGAAGCAAAAACATCGTGAGGACACCTGCGCACGCCTGCGAAGAGATTCAAAGGTTGTGCGTGATGTCGTCTAACCCGCACTGGTCCCGTGGACGACTAAGGCCTAATCAACTATAGGGTAGGCTCGTGTCCCTCGGTGAGGACGTTTAATGAACTGATGGTGATGGCCGCCCTCGGCACGTTTATTAAAAAGTACCTTTGAATACTCGTCATTATCAAGGAGATAGGGCAACTTGTCTGTCAATGTTTTTGATAGTTGCTTTATGAGATCTGATTATAGACAAACATAATCATCAAACCAAAACAAAACAAAGTCCAAGCCCCTTGTCAATGGATTGTTTCCGACCAATATCTGTTATTGACTGTAGAAAATGGTTTGGATAAATTATAAATCCAATTTCAGTCCCGATCACAAATTATTCAGATACATGCATTTTTACATATAAATTGTATGCACACATATGTTTGTACTGCCCGAGAATTGAACCCGGAACCCTTTGTGAAAGAGCTGATATCGCAACTAATAGCACCACATGAGTCGTCAATTTTATCTGCAACTCCAGTAACTTCTCAGGCATTCTGTTGTCAGGGGACACTAGGCAAGTGGTTTACATTTATTTTTCTGTTATTTTTGCTAATTTTATCAAGTAAGCTGCTCGCAAATCGTTCCTTCGTTGTCATGTACTTCCAGCGGAGTCGTGAATAATTAAGCTGTCAGACCATTTTCAAGTTTGTGTTTTTGTGTAATTTTTCGGACATTAATTATTCAAATCAGATAGCTGTTGTTTTTAGCCCTAAGTTTCAAACAGGTTGTTTGTTATTAAATAAAAGTGTAATAAATCTCACTTTGCGTCACTTAGTCACCTGCCTCAAATTCTTGCTGTAAAATATTTTTAAAATAAAAACGAATCTGCAGTGTCTTTGTAACCTTGCAATAAATAACTCAGAACATATTTCAGCTTTAAAATTATTATTTGTATTACGTAGCTAGTTTCAATGAAAGCAAAGCTTTTACAGGTACAATGTACCTTTATTGTTGTTTCTTTTAAAAATACAAGAAGTAACTTCAGTTTGTTTCGAAGTTTGCATAATATTTTAACAAATACTTTCCTATTATATCATCGCCTAGAAGCCTTGACATGTTCATGTTTTAAAAGCAGACACATTAGACAGTAATAACCGAAACTAAGAACAGGAGGACCCACCATCGCTCATGAGACCGTCGTTGTGGGTAACGCCCTGGAGTTCTTAATGATGAAAGTCAAAACCCATTGATGTAGAGTTTATGAAGCTATTCCACCATGAGTTCCAGGTTCGATCCTCAGGTAGGACACATACAAATATAAGTAAGGGCTAGATGGCGCTGTCCAAGAAAGATTTTTTATGTTACGATTTATTATTCTCCATCAATGCCGCACTACACCGTCACCCGAGACAACAGATGTTAGGTTTCAAACCCGGTAATTTATTTTAGTCGGTGGAAATTTAGTGTAAAACAATGGACGTAAAAATAAGAAACTGTTAATTTGAAAATACCTGATACATATACTAATCAATACATAATAATCTTAAAACATAAGCATTACGTACTTCTGCAACAATTTTTACTACGAACTTATGCATAGCAATGAGAGTTTGGGCGTTCTGTATACACTGCATTAACTTTATTTTAGCAATATCTAACCTTACGTGTAGTTTTGGCGTTTCTTTTATTGCAAGAAACAAGTTCTTTACTTTTTATTATTAGTAGTATCTTCATAATGTATTTTTTTAGATCCGCCTTAGTTTTTATTGTAATATTAGGAAAGAAAAGTTAGCCTCCATTAGTGGCTTAAAATATCATCTTATTATTATGTTTGTTTATTTATGAAACTAAAATTCTTTATTTTTATTTTAGAGCGAACTATTTTTATCTATAAAAGGCTTGTTTATATTGTATGATATTTTTAGTTATTAACATCGGTATAGTAAGTATAAACATATTCATCCGATACTATTAATCATATAGTAAAAACTAGGTAGCGTGTATAATTCAAGATAAAACTGCGTTATATGTAAAAAAAATTTTTCGAATGATGTACAATGTATAATATCTAGTTTTCATGAACATATTAGATAATTATTATCGATATAAATAAACTTAATAAGGGCTTGCTTAAATTTTGTTTACCTAATTTTGTTTGTTTATATTCATGTTTCATTATTCATTCATGAGATAGCACCTGAATTACTAGACTATTCTCTAAGCTCCCATTTCTTTAGATACACCTACGCTTTACCATAACTGAAAACATTTCTAGCTTAGTAAAACTTAGTGAGGAAAATGGATGGTGCAAACCCGTTTGATACGTTGACGCTAACACCTTCGCAAAGCGTCCGTGCTTCCAAGAAATTGTTATAGTTCTAAAGACCTCTTCGGGTTGGAATCCGTCCAAAATCCACTATGGAAAGTCATTAAATAACTTCCGAAACGGTGATTTATAATGAAAAGTTATGCGAGGCTTGAAACTCAAAATTGCTTCAAAAGACCCATCATTACGGAATTCATGTTACAATTATTGTTGATTGATTTTATGTGAGTGTTATGGTCGATAAAGTCGAAAGGCTTATTTGAATTATTGTTATTGCTGGAGTACTTATGTTCTAGGTAAGATAGTCCAACGACTTGGTATGAAGATACTTCAATAATAAAAAAACATTTATTTCAGTAAATCAAACAGAATTCAGTCTCCGGGGCTTCTCAGAAAGTAATTAAGAGATACTTGTGTTGGGAAAGTCTCGCTCTTCCTAGTTAATTTTATCAATTATGTCACAGCATCATTGAAACTTTTACCTTTAAATAATGATTATCTTTCTTAGTCTACTTAATAATACAGTTAATTTTCACTAAACAAGCATACAATAAAAAGAAATTAATGCCTGTCAGTGCGCTCGCGCGCGCGCGCGTGTGGTTGGATGTGTTTTGTGTTTGAGTCGAGAATGCGCGTAAGTCATATAGCCAGAATGCTTTTTGTTATTGGATTAAGTTTATACGCTCGCAAGGAGACGTCGTTAAGTCACCGTAATCACACAGTATTACTCTTGTTGAGCATCTATTTCTAAAGTGTTTATTAACGTGAACTCGTATCCGCATGTCATGGAAAGCCAGGCGGGGAACCCTAAAAAACACTCACAATGATCTACCATCAGTCCAATCCTACTATGAACATACTATGTCCATTTACATACAAAACATATCAGATCAATTCCATCATTACTTTAATCATATTATTAACAGAGAAAACTTTCATAGATCTCAACCTGGGATAACCAATGAATGTCTCACAAAGTGAATAGTGAGACCACTGTTCAATAATATATTATATGCTATGGTTCTATTAAATGTATTATCTATTAATTTTCATTTATGTATTCGTGGTATATTAAGTAGACAGAAAGAAACCATGAAGTACTGGCTAGTTCAGAAATAAACAATATACAATTTGTATTAAAAAAATATGTACTAAAAAAATAGTAAAAATTCAATTTTGAAATTATATAAATAAATAATAAACTGTCGTACAAATTAAACACTCTAGAGTTATTTTGGAGAATCATATTTTTTATAGATCGACCATCATATTCAACATTAAAAAAACATGAATCCTCATACGATTTAAAAGTATTTCAATTCTGTTGTCAATGTATTCCGCGTCACTAACGTTATATGCATGCAAAATAGAAAATTATGACGACATATCTAAGACTTGTCTTACAGTTGAAGCTTTCATTACATAGATTTATTGTCCTGAATGCTGGATCCTACCCTCGTCATAACCACTCTACATTCCAATCAGCCACTTTCCTGACACGTGTACTCCACACTAAGTTTATGCGTGAAACCAATACAACTATGGAAATGCCATCAAACTTCTTAAAGGATCTTCATTTATCAACTTAAGGTAAGCGTTTTAGTATAGCATATATGGTAGAAAAATATTTTTGGGATTGGAAACTGTGGCCGTACTTAAATACGTGAACAATGAAACAGTAGATTTTGATACAAAACACGAATCAAAATATATTCTGGCTGTTTGTTGACTACGCGAACAGACTACAAAGTCGGTCCAATGGAAGTATAAAAATTAAGTCAATATTAGATTATGAGTAGGGTATGCAAAGTAAGTGACACTAATCACAAAAATTACAATTTTGTCAAATTCAGTGCTGTTGATGACAGCAGGTCGCCTATAGAGAAAAATGGGAGAATAAGTGGAAACCATATAATATGTTTGCGATTTTCGGAGTTGTCTGGGCACACGGGCAATGCACTGTTTACTTGCATATATAGAGTGAACTGGTTGTGCCATTTTTAAATACGGCAGAGTAACCTTTCGCAAGTCATCCCTATCCCTCGACACCACTCAAAGTTTATAAGGAATTTGCTTATTTTATTAACAAAAACCTTTTATTTTAACCACCGCTTGAATAGTCTAGGTATCGTTTAAAATACATGCTCCCTCTTAATAAATACGCTGTGATATCTAGAATTCTACTTCTCTGACATTTCTCTCGAGTTAGATTTACAACTTTGCTTTGCGACGGAAAGGCATTCTGTAGTTAAGTCCACGAATATTTAGTGTTACAGGGGAAACTGGTACATACATTTTAGTATTTATTTTCCACTGTTGGTTATCCAGTGTCCATTTTAAACTATGCTTTGTGCCGCTTTTATATCATGTCTACTCAAAGGATATCCTGCTATACTCTATTACCATTGAGAACTGAATTATAAAGCTAATAGCATGGAACAATCTCAGTAAGGATTTTCAGTTCTAATTTATTGTACTAGTACATTGCAGTCTTTTTCAAATAAAACGTGTGTGAGTTTGATTGAACTTTTATCTAGGTGAGTGCGATGAACGACTGAGCTATAAAGCGTAATTTCAAATAAACTTGTATTTGGGACGAACAGACCTACAAAATCTATATTCCTACCATTTCTAACCATAAATCAAAATCAATGGCCCGCAGGACATACTAGCGAACAACGAACGTAATTTTCCGAATGTGGGAAGCGACGTACTACGATAGAACTCTAAAAACGGTTTTACAGGATTCTCCTCTTTGAGAGATTAAACAGGAAAACAAGAATTTGTAATTCATTAAATTACCACACTGGAACAGTCGTATGAAGGTTCCTTTATACAAATGTTAAATTGGTGTGATGGAGCAAAGTTAAGTACATAATCCGCTTAGAACTAAAAACGTTCAATTTGAGTCAGAAATGCTAGCCACCCAAAACCAAAACATTAACAATTCATCATTATCATTTATCATTAGCCACAAAATGTGCAATTTCCACTGCGAACGGTTTCCTAAGGTTACTTCACCCTCCAGCGAACCAGTCGTCTTCAGGTCTCTGGTCCATTTTGAAATAGCGTAAGACGGCTTCATACAAACTACTTATATAAACATCTTCATTAATATTTATATGTATTTCACAATGATCAGATAATAAAATAATATTAAATAGTTTACACCAACACTATTTGCTCATAAATGGATGAATTCGCGAAGCTATGTGTGTGACACGTAGTTTATCACAAGGAACTTCGCTTTTTACATGTCGCATGTAATTTATCACCATTTGCGAGCTATTCAAATCAAGTCGTGAGATACGGAATTTAGGAAATGTAACACCGGTTCGTTTTCATGACATGTAACTGAGATACTATTTTATAAAAGATTAAAATCGTTATACATTAGGGAATTCTTTGTTAAAATTTTAAATAAAACATTTTTTAATAATTACGATAGTATTTTAGAAGAACATTGTACTCAAAAATTATTACAAAGGCTTTCTTCCATTTCCATCTTAGATAAACAATTAGATGTATATTGTGCATGGTTGCTTTCTTCTGCCGCTCTAATTGCGTAACATTTTAGTTTTCTTTTATATTATTTGGTCTGCTGGAAGAAATATCTTTTTAGAGATAAGCTTACCTGTACTTTTTGTTACTTTTTAAGTTGTCAACCTATGTACGAAACAAATAAATAAATAATAAACTAACGACATGTACATTTGCGAATAAATATTAATAAAAAAATGTCCAAGCCGCTTGACACATACGTTGACTTTTTGTTATATTTATTAAAATTTTAATGCGTTATTAAAAGGGTACAAAATCAAAAGCAAGAGCACACTACTATGCATGAAAATTCTGCCGAACTGCCGCGGTGGGCAGAATTTTGTCGCATACACTTTTTGAGTGAGATCGTGCATCTTCACGTCAAATATGGGGGTTACACTACCTCAGCGGTTACTTTCAAGTTATGGACAAAGCCTCGCAATAGCTTTATGCAAATGTTTTAAAGGAACCCGAAAAGTATTTAATCACTGGTTCAATACTTATTTCATTTTGTTAAACCATTCGATGATCGCCCCTTACGGTAGATGCTTAACTCACACTATCGTTAACCGAACGATCTTGCCTCTACGGCACCGAACCCTCATTCATTCGTTTTACGTTCTTCCAACTTGTTCAACATAAAAGGGGTGAAACAAACTACCGCCAATTTCCCTTACAAAGCGAATCTAAGAAAAATATCACACTTACTCGTACGTTTGTCGAAATAACACAGCCATTTGCATATATGCCATATTTCAGCTCCTCTGTAGACACGCAACAATGCCGGTGGGTATTACTTATCCATGCTTAGGGCATCCACACGGCAAGATAAATCCGGTCGAAACCGGATTAAGGTGACTAAGCACTTCCTACCAATTTCAGTTACAGAGACGACGGGATTTCTGTACTTTATTTTAAGTAGTATTTTAGTAGTGTAGTTTATTTTAAGTAGTGTATATAATGAAATGAAAACAGTATTTTAAAAATGACTTTAAAAGGTTTCGTATAAGTATTATAAATACAATACTGAGGATACTTTAACGTGTCGGACGTAAAAGCAAGTTCTTTTAAAATATTGTTGTCATCATCATCATCATCATCATCAGCTCATTAAACATCCCCACCGAGGGGCACGAGCCTACCCGTATAGGGATTAGGCCTTAGTCGTCCACGCGGGCCCGGTGCGGATTGGACGACTTTACACAAAACCTTCGAATCTCTTCGCAGGCGTGCACGAAGGTTCCTCACGATGTTTCCTCACCGTAAGAGCGTCGGATAACGTACATATATTTTTCGAAAATTCGAAAATACATTGGTACGTGTCGGGATTTGAACCTCAGCCCTCCCGGTAGGAAGGCGACAGTCCACTCCACTGAGCCACCGACGCTCTTCATTTATTATGCAATAAACTAATTACATTTTTCTTCCTATAATAGAATAAAAAGTATTTTCTGTTTGTAATAAATTTATAGAATTAACTTTTCTTCAATTGTTTATACCTGTATGTATTTACAAACTTTTTATGTATAACATGTATGTATTTACAAAAATATATATATAAGTATGTTTATCCATTGTGTAGTACCCATAATACAGGCTTCACGCTTAACTTGGGGTTAGATGGCGCTGTGTGAATGTCAGTGGATATTTATTATTATAAGATAATATATAATATAGACGATACTATAGACAGGCAAATAAAGGACTTAAATATTTTCTTACATTATGGTAACCCATATTCTGACCCTTCTTCTCAAACTATCTCATAAGCTTACCCAGTATTGACATAGAATGTACAAACCTATTCGATGATTGCGTTACTGTGACTTGGTTGTTAATAAACTACGTATTCAATAGCATCCCGAAACAGTTTTGCTATATTAATATTCCGCGTATTGTATACGTTTTAATACAATATTGTTCTCACTTTATTTGGTTATGAAACCACATTGATATTGAAAGATTCTAGAGCATTGGCTGGATGTTTGAGTTTTCAAGTGTTTTCTTTAACGTCGGGGCTAAGCAACAATCTCAATTTATTGCTCAGACCTTTTAGCTATTTGGATAAGGAGGACCATGTTTACCGCTAATACCTTAGTAGCTTTACTGAGCTTCACTATTTAAGGGTGACGTTTAGCACACTGAACTAGGTGGTAGACTAGACACCGCAATGCCAGATATAGTTAGTTATGTGTTTAGGGATGAGGGCACTGTAGCTAGTAAAATTATCCCTAACATCTGTTGTCTCGTGTGATGGGCGCAGTGTGGCATTCATAGAGAATATCAACTATAAGTTGTTGATCTCCTTCAATGCCGGTCTGCCATGGTCAGGCGCATCACTTACCATCAGGTGAGCGTTCTGACTTTCCTATACGCTTAGTAACATAAAAAAACTACAGTGGTGAAGTATGAAGTGCATGGTTCGTTAACTTTATAAAGACATCAGTCTCGAAAGCCGACGTTCCTAACAATCTATACAAAATTTGTAGAATATATGCTACTCGTATTCTAAAATAATCGATATTTTATATTTCTACAAACATATTGAAACTTGTGTCAGTAGCTAATAATTAAATTTTGTATAAAATACAAAATATTAATATTAAGATTTCTACTAATTCATAAAAGATCTACACATTCAGTACTTGCATTATTTAGTCTTAATTGGCAAACTTTTGGAAATCGGCGGTTCATGGGGCCACATGGCATTCCACTCTACGTTTTCGAATCACAGGCAAATAAGTGCGTAGGTAGATACCCAACCCAAAAGTTATCGGATCAAATTGTTATCAGTTTGAATAACTCCTTACAGATGGATTACTTCTTTTTGAGTCGATCATAGAGTTAGTATAAATCAAAATATTACTAGTCTTAAAATTTTATTCCAATAAAATAGACTAGAATATCATCTAGTCTTTTTTAGTTTGGTTATTTATATTTGTGAACAAATATTTTTGAAAACACCTCTCGATTCATTTAAGAAAAACGAGTAAGTATTTTTCTCGTTATCGTATTAGATTTTACTGTGTATTCTCTCAAGTCACTGCTAGTTTATTTTATGAGAAATACAGCAATACAAGGATCAGATATCTCTCTGCCAAAATGAAATGTAGCAATTCGGATGATAAAGTTGCTACATTTACTAAAGGTAAAACTAATTTTATTTCAAGAGAAACCAAATAATACCTTCATTTCCACACAATGATGTAACTGTATCTGTAGACACTTATTGAATTAAGCAATAAATTTAAATAGAGATCAAATTATCAGAAAAATATATGTAACTTATTTTTTCGTAATCAATTGTAATGAAATGTAAAGCCGTTGGTCCTGGCTAGTTCCAGGTCCTAGGACTACCATAGTGTCGTCGCTAACGCCATCGGATTGTAACGCGTTTTTTTTCATATTAGTCTTACATAGTGAGCTACGGCCCAAGTACCCCATGGCGATGCTATGTGGAAAATACTTTTCCGAAAAATATCCCTTAATATGACGATATAAGCTGATCTAGTGTTCTATTTATTTATTTATAATTTTTTTATTTTGTAAGAAAATTGTATTATTTAAAAACTTTCAAATGTACACTGTTCTCTCAATTTGTAAATTATTGGTGTAGGTACTATTTTCTTTTTTCTATAGCTTCCATCATACAAAATACTTGATGATGGTAGCAGGTAATATAAAGTGATTATTTAAAAAAATATATTTTATTTGTTTATTGGATTTAAAGTATTTATGTTGATTTTTGTAACTGACTGTTAAAAGAGCGGTTCTTCTCACTACAGGTATTATCGCCTAAAGGGAAGTTCCCACAACGAATTTGTTAATTAGACTAAGTTACTGAAATAAAATATTTGTATTTAGATAGATAGATAATTCTTTATTGCACAAAACAAATTAAACACTTAACATGATTCTGCACAGGAAAAAAAAAGTACAATTGGCGGCCTTATTACTAAATAGTAATTTCTTCCAGACAACCAACTTATAATAGAAGAGGACAATTGAAAGAAGGGGTATGCATACATATAAACAAGAATAAGAGAAATACAAATAACCTAAATATATATACTTAAATACATACATATGTAACTATCAACTTAAATATATATATAATATTATATATATATATTATATATATATATATATATATATATATATAAAGAAAATACATTAGCATAATTTTTAATACATACATACATAGTATAATATTGCAAACAAAAAATACCTAAATTAAATATACAAACTTTATAATATACAAAATAATATACTACGATTTATTCAACTTAAATAACAGTGACAGGCAGATAAGGACAATGAAATAATCCACTAAGCCAGGAAATAATCCTTGACTGACTTTTTAAAAATAGGAAGAGTTTTGGATTTACGAATCGATAGTGGTAAAGAATTCCATAAACGAACAGACTGCACAGTAAAGGACTGAGTGTACACATGCGTAGAATGAGGAGGAAATATAAGATGGAGTTTATTAGCTGTGCGCAAATCACGACCCTGTGTGGGTTCCAGGAACTGAAATCGTTCTTTAAGGTACTGAGGAGCAGAAGGAATAAATAAAACTGTATAAAGAAGAGAAAGAATGTGAAGGTCACGACGCTGCCGAATAGGAAGCCAGTTAAGCTTAGCACGGAAGGAAGACACATGGTCATACTTTCGTAGGCCAAAAACAAAACGAATACAAAAGTTTTGGAGACGTTCAATCTTGTTAAGAAGATGCTCATTTAGATTTAAGTAGCAGCTGTCAGCGTAGTCAAGAATAGGAAAAAGCAAAGCTTGAACTAACGCAACCTTGGTTGGTATTGGTAAGAAGTTCCTTAGCCTGACAAGAGAGCCCGCCGCAGCATACAGCCTCTTGCTGACCTCAACAACTTGGGGCTCCCATGTAAAACCACTGTCAATAATTATTCCAAGGTCTTTAACAGTTTTGGAGTACTCAATTTGAACACCATCAAAACATACGCAAGGCAAAGTGCTCCAATCAATCTTAGCTATCAGCCGGGACTGACCAACAACAATCGCCTGCGTTTTAGAGGGGTTAACATTGAGCCCAAACGACTTACTCCAATCAGAGATGCGAGTCAGATCAGTATTAATGACCTGCACAACACTTGCGAGGTCATTAAGTCTGCCCTGTGCATAAATTTGGAGATCATCAGCATAAAGATGAAATGATGAAGAAAGTCGATTAGTAATTGAATTGATAAACAGAGAAAATAAAAGAGGAGATAACACTCCACCTTGCGGTACACCAGCAGAAACCCCACACCAGTCAGAAAAAACATTTTCTAAACGAATGCGCTGCCGACGCCCATATAAATAACCATGGAACCAGTCAAGAACCGATGGGGATATGTTAATAGAGCGTAACAATCCCAACATGACATCAAAATCAACCGTGTTGAAAGCATTGGAGAAATCAAGTAAGGTAAGAACAGTGAGATGTTGATTATCTATGCCTGCACGAATATCCTCTGTGACCTTCATAAGAGCTGTAGTCGTACTATGACCGCGGCGAAAACCGGATTGAAAGGAATTGAGAAGCTGGTGTTTTGTAAGAAAAGAACTAAGTTGCTGATGCACAATACGCTCTAGGACTTTAGACAGGAATGGCAAAATTGAAATGGGACGGTAATCGGAAAAAGAAGAAGGATTTTTCTTTTTAGGAAGAGGAACTATCTGTGCTTCTTTCCAAGCACTAGGAAAGTTACCAGATCCCAAGGAATGATTGAGTAAATGTGTAATAGTGGGTGTTAGGATGTCAAGAATGGGAACAATCATAGTACGACTAATGCAGTCACTACCCGCAGCATTAGATGCTACAGATAAGACACTCTTCCTCACATCACTCTCAGATACTTGATTAAAGGAAAAAGAAGGAATATCAGGAAGTGGTAGTGATGAAAGAAAATTAAGCGTTTTATTTTTAGAAACGACATCAAAGGCGACAGAAGTGGAAAAATAACTGTTTAAATGGTTGAGATTGATACCTTTACCAAGAGTCTTAAGGAACCTCCATACTTTAGATGGGTCACCATTTTCAACAGAACTGTGAATATGGCGTCGCTGAGCATCTC
Organism: Leucinodes orbonalis; assembly: GCA_019425675.1. NCBI lineage: Eukaryota > Metazoa > Arthropoda > Insecta > Lepidoptera > Crambidae > Leucinodes > Leucinodes orbonalis. The sequence goes on along the minus strand of PQWD01007326.1, from coordinate 122,596 downwards.
TACACATCTTGTTGCAACGATTCCGAATGGCTTTATAACGCTCCAAGTTGAAATCCGATGGATTATTTTATATTTACGCTTGGCAGCATTTTTCTTATCTCGCAAAGACTTCAGTTCAGTGGTTAGCCAAGGAGCAGGGCAATGTTTTATTTTAACAGGTCGAAGAGGTGCATGCTTATCAAAAAGGGAGACTATGATAGTGTTAAAAATATTGACCTTTTCATCCATAGAACCGGTACTAGTTACTTTAGAGTAATCAGCATTAAAAGCATCAACCCGTAGCCTATCAATATCTATGCCACCGAAATTTCGCATAAGCACCACCTTAGGCTTAGCTTTAGGAGGGCGAACTTTATAAGATAGATAAATAAGGTCGTGGTATGAAAAAGCATCTGCATGCCATTGGCCGTGCTTAGCAACGTGATCACAGGAAGAGACTATAGTAAGATCTAGAAGAGATGGAACACTGTTAGGAAAATAATGAGTAGCAGATGAACTAAGCATATTTAAGTTGCAGGAATTTAAAATAGATAAGAGGCGTCGAGCACGGGCATCATCTTTTAGAATACATTTTGTATGGTGGATTAAAATTAAAAATACGAAACACATGCCAGAAGCCAGATCAAGTAGTACATTTAACGACTAGATCTTTAATGATCGAAGGATTGTTGCATTTAATGGTTTCCCACGACATTTCTAAAAAACGTGGTTCCTTTTTTGTCTAGAATACTTACCCTTGATATCGTAAGAAGAAGGTACTTATAATGAACTATTTAATATTATTTTCTGCATCCGTTGGTGGGCAAAGGCGATCGGGCTTATTTGCGAATATTGTTTTCTTAATAAAAGTTTGACAATAACTATCCTTTTTTATTTAAAACTTCAAGATGTGCTAGAATAGTTGAGTAGTTATTTCAGACGACTTCTTACAGGCCGTTAGAATCGAAATAAAAGGAATTTCACTCTTGTTAGCTTTTGAAAAGTTTAGTAATAACTTGGTTTCATTTGAATTGTCGAGTATTGCTTGTTTATGCATAGTTATTTTTTAGTCGTTCTAGCAAAAATATATTAAAAATAACATTGTAAGGTGTACATTTTTATTTTATCACAGTTCGAAATTACATAGGATATTTGTTTATTATTAGTTAATCTGCAATATAATCAAAAAGAGATACTGATTGAAGTATTATATCGTATCGTAAATTGGTCAAATAAAACAAAATTGTGCTATAGACCCCCAAATAATAAAGTTTTTGTTTGGCGTAATATCAATTAAGTAAAACATAATACGCAACGCTAGATCAAGTTTCATGTGTTATAGGACATGTAAGTTTCCACGGCTACATGTAGTTATAACATCTGTAAATCATCATCATCATCATCAGCTCATTAAACGTCCCCATCGAGGGGCACGAGCCTACCCGTATAGGGTGATTAGGCCATAGTCGTCCACGCGGGCCCAGTGCGGATTGGACGACTTCACACACAACCTTTGACTCTCTTCGCAGGCGTGCATGAAAGTTTCCTCACGATTTTCCTTCACCGTAAGAGCATCGGATAACGTATATATATTTTCGAAAATTCGAAAACAAATTGGTACGTGTCGGGATTTGAACCTCAGCCCTCCCGGTAGGAAGGCGACAGTCCACACCATTGAGCCACCAACGCTCTACATCATCTGTAAATACTACATAATATACCTACATTATCCATGGAAAAAAAGACCTCCTCCAATGGTTTTTAATAGATGTTATGTCAGGCCACTTGAACCTCGTTTGCTTGTTGGTAGGGTGCACTTGCAGTTACCTGCACTGGTAACTGGATTGGTTTTCAAAAAATGTACGCGGCTATCACTCAATTATTGTAGAAAGAAAACTCGTTACGCATTTATTTAAATAATTAACGACTCAAATAAGGTATCCGTCATAAACAGCGAGCGATTACATGATTAACGGTAAAAATGTTCACTCTATCTCTGTCAAAAATCTCTTCAACCTGTTTAAATATTTACTAAAATATAAATGGTGTTTCTAAAATTTTGAATCATCAAGTTTTTACCGACATAGCCTGCCGGATCAGCAAGTTGAAGTGGCAGTGGGCTGGTCACATATGTCGCAGAACCGATGGCCGTTGGAGCAGACGAGTTCTGGAGTGGAGATCGCGTCTCGGCAAGCGTAGCGTAGGACGCCCTTCGGCCCGATGGACCGACGACTTGCGAAAGGTCGCTGGTGGAGGCTGGATGAGAAAAGCGGAGGACCGGGATATCTAGCGCAAAATGGGGGAGACCTATGTCCAGCAGTGGACTGCGATAGGTTGAATAGGAATAGGAAAGTTTTTTCCAAATATCAATTTGAAATTTGTACATATTAAGATTTCTGATATAAATCAAATTTACTATTGCTAGTCTCATTTTGATTTTTTGTTTCATTTATTATAAATATTGTTATCAATTGTCTTATTGTGCTAAGCCCAATATCTTTCATCAATCTATCGAAGTCCACTGCTCTCTCATTTGGTTTGCAAAGCTCTTTCATTTGGCATCAGATATTCCGGTGCACCGCTATCTTATTCAGCCACCACCTGTAAACTTTCACAAGTTTGCATGTTGTGGGTCTATTGGATCAAATGTCGTCCTCTTTGTTCTCACTAGTTCGATTCATTTCATCGATTGTCGAACTAGTGAGATTTTCGCCTACCGTCGGACTACCACTACACTACGCTTTCTAATGCTCCGTTTCCACAACTGAACTCATCTGTTCCAAGGGCCATCGATTCAAGACCAATATTTGGATATAATAAGCAATGGACAAAATTGTGTTCTTATTTATAATTCATTATTCCTTTTTATTTATAACACGCATTAGTATTCCTGCTTTTTTCTTGGAAGTCGTCGACTTGTATCACAAAACCACAATATCCTCTCGAACTCGCCAGGACATTCCGAGCGTATCTTCGCTAGGTAACGTACGTTCCATCTTATTGCAAATCTTGAGGAAAACTTTAATCAGATGCGTGTGAAATATAGACGCAATTTGTAAATGTCCCAGCTGAATGCGCCCACACGGTTCGCGTTAAGTTTTTGCGGACAATCTGGACCCACGAGCGTATAGATCGACTAAAAATATAGAGAACAAACATTTGGTTTGTTTTTTTGTATACTTATACCAAGGAATAGGAAGTACATGTTATGCATAATAAATAATGATGTTTTATGTTTTAGTATATTATCCTTGCAATACATGTATATTAACCTTAACTTTTGAGATAGTGAAAGCTAAGCTTTATTACATCATGTACATCCCACTGACACCCTACTCTGAACTATTTAGTTAACTACCGGTTGTTAACAGATAATACAATATATGAAGGAAAAGACAGCGCATGATTTCCAGTCGAGCGTGTTAAAAATATTATATAACGATTTCACGGTCAAAGTACTGTCAGCCAGCATTCAACACACATTTTCAAAGCCGCTGTTCATTTGTTTGGTAATGTGATACATAGCACGTCAGTTTCCGTTTCTCACAATACGCTGCACAATATTATAACTAACTCATGCGGTAATAATTATTTTGGAAATCTTTAAAGTTAGATTAAATACCATACATTTTTTCATACATGTATTTTATAACTTATAAATACCGCGTAGTGAGCGTTTACGTTTACATACGTACACAATACAAAATATGACGCATTGAAATCCAGGGTACGGTAGTCTGACGTAACTGTGCTTTTCCACTGGAAATCGAGAAGTATGGTAGATTCTTGTAGGATTGACGGCAAGGGGTACCTCATGCAAAAGAAGACCGGTGAAAAGCAAAAAACATTTGAGACGATTTTTTATTTAAAATGTCTGAACCAACTTATGGCCACTTCTGACGTTGACGTCAACGTTGGGATTTATGTACAATCTAATAACGGAATCATCTTGACTTTTAGATAACTTTATATTCACCTGTCACTAAATAAAAAAGAACTATTGAATTCGATCCTTAGGCTTATGGATTAAGATTTATTTTAGAATTATTGACTACCGGCACACAAGGGCCCCTACTATTATAGAACAAGACTTATCGTTATCTTTACTTAAATTGAGTTAGAAATTGTCATAGCGCTATTTATGATGAATAGCGGTATGTCAGTTTCTAACTCTTAGTAAAGATCAATGCTTAAGTCTTGTTCTAGAATACTGGCCTTAGACCAATAAATCCGAAAAAAATTAAGGAAATCTATTCATAAAGAAATGTTCAACATTTCAGAACACTATCCCAACAAGTTGTTGTACTGAAACAAAGTAATCCTTTCAAAGAATTGCTTTCATATTTTTTTACCTCAATTATTTCAATACAATATGCCAAACTTGGAACAATTAAGCTTTTATAAGAAATTATTAGAGCAGACAACCTGAGCGACTAAACAAGATGTTTTTCTGCGTACTGAAGCAAATTCTGAATATACGTTTTCACAATCAAAATGACAATAATGATATAGATTTTCTTGAAAACTAACGGAATACTAGCGTTCAATGATGCGTTGCTTTGTCTATCATTAAGTGATTAAAATTACCGGAGGCCTTACATTTCCTTTCCCTCTCTATTTCTTAATTCACAAACGCACTTGTGATACCCTTAAGGCTATAAGTGTCTTTACGCGACAGCATTACTTGCCATCTGGTGAAAAATACCTGAGTTATTTTTATCCAAATGTTTGTTTATTTCACAACATCATTTATCATCACAAAGTTCCCACTCAACCAGTTTTTAAACATAGAACGTATTTAAAGTATAAACGTTTTGTAAGTATAAATCTACAATAGTCAAATATCTGAGTTTTAGATGTTTTGTAATGTTTATTTAGACTGTCTTTGTGGAGAGGCCCAAACGATAATTCACCTTATGCCGTGTCCTGCTTGCCCAAGTAGCTGTTCTCTGCAGGATTAATGACGGCTGCGGACAGCGCTATCGCCGTGGCTGGGCTTTTGGGCTTCTACGGTTTCATTGGTTTTTGCTATCGATACGCCAAGAAGAATTTTAGACACAACTGGCTCTTATCGAACTGCGAAAAATCAAAAAGTTGTTTTCGTGATATATTTAAATAAAAGGTTGTTCATAATTTCGTTGTTATTGTTTTTTTTAAATATATTCATTTATACATTATATGTAATAATACCCCGTTACATGAACCGGAATCTTCTCACCCTTTTCAGTACCTGTCAATTTCAATATACATTAAATAAGACCATCAATACCCATTTCTTTTGTTGTAGACAAGGTGACCTTTTTGATGTAACCCATAAAAGATTCTTTTCCTCAAACTGTATCACTTAAAGCAGTAGCCATACACAATTTTATTATAAAATATTTTTATTTTATTGTATAGAAAGTATTCCCCCATAACTACTAAATGTTTGTCAAATACAGTGTAATTACTAAATTAGCCGATGACTAAAACTTTATTGTTGGCAGAAATTTGCAATTTTTGTTTTTAAGTAAATATTTTTTTTAAAAACATGTTGTTTTAAGTGTGTCTAAATATATATTCACATTCTTTACGTAGAGTTATTGTTACCTGGGTCATTTCAAATCCACAATTAATTCATTTTCGCAAGAGCACACATCGTCCTAAAGATTACTTTACAACTTTATTGCAGAAGCCGAAATACTGTCAATGATATCATCATTATCTTACAGCCAAATATGACCACTACTGAACAAAGGCCTCCCCAATCTCTGTCCTCCATCATAACCAGGTCATCGTCCATCTATCCATCTAGTCGGTCGGCCTTCGCTTGAAAGACACATTTTTTTATTTCAAAACAAATTGTTCGCCCTTCCATCCAGACCGTGTGTGATATTGCTCCAGATTGAGGCTCCAATGCTGATACGCAGTGATTTATTGTCACCTTTTTTCTTTTTATAATAAACAACAATAGCTCTGTCATTTGCGTGATAAATTCGCGCAGATATCCAACTGACCCAACCTAGTTGCGGAAGGAACTAAATCGGGTTAAAACCGTGCTCTATGGTTTCCTGAGCTTGTGCAGATGATTTCGAAGATTGACAAGGCAATTTGGTCGTAACTTTGTAATTCGATGGTAAGTCACAATTTTGTATCGCTTTAAACTATTACAGTAAGATTTTTGTACTTCAAAGGTAGGCAAAGGAGCAGTTGGTTCAACAATTTAGGTAAATTACCACTGCTCATGGAAACTGGCAACCAGGTGTTTAACGGGTAATTGCCAACTTTAAAAAATGGAAGTAGGAAAAGGAAAAAAGATAGGGAGAGTGGGACCTTCGTTAATTGACTCCTAACTCATCATCAGCTCATTACATGTCCCTACCGAGAACGAGTCTACTCGTAAAGGGTGTAGGCCTTAATGTGTTACCCGGGCCCAGTGCCGACTTACCAACTTCACGCACAGCTTTTGAATCACTTCGCAGGCGTGCACAGGTTTCCTTACGATGTTTTCCTTGACTTAAGAGCATAAGATAAACGCACATATAATTTCGGAAATTCGAAAACATTGGTACGTAGCGGAATCGACCCTGCGCCTTTAAATCGGAAGGCATCAGTCCCACCATGTGTCTTTAATACATTTTCAATAAATAATACAAAAAAAATAATTTGAAAGAACATTGCATGTACAAATATGCGAATAAAGAAGATGTGTCAAAAGACAAATCGTATAAGCAGGATTATTTAACAAGCACAAACCTTCCCTCATAATATCCTCGAAGCGTCACATCGAACGTTTTAAGGAAATTGTTTTTCTTTCCCATGCAATTTGTCTTCAGAATCGGACGACCAGAACTTGATTATTTTCGCACCCCCATATCACGCGTTTACGCATGGTGCCCCCAATTCGTATGTCGAAGGGGACGATCGTTATTCAAATTTGTTTCGAATGAAATATCATCATTTTCCAAAATTTTCCTCAGATGTATCGTCGGGGCGTTGTGTGTAACACTTTGCACGACATTCTCCGAGTTCAGCGGATCACCGCGTTGTTTGTATGCTGTTTTTGTAAGTAATAACCTGTTTATTTGGGCAAAACGGTTTAAGTAACCCGGAGGTACAGTTATCTCGATTTATTTGTAATATATCCTTGTTTTTAAGGCGATAATTTATAGGAAATGTGAATGATAATATTTGTGGTTTTATACATTTATGAATAATATATACCAATCCTATCCTATCCTATTTACCCTATCGCAGTCCACTGCTGGACATAGGTTTCTCACATTTCGCGCCAGATATCCCGGTCCTCTTCTTTTTACATCCAGCCTCCACCAAGTCGTTGGTTCATCGGTTTTCTTTGAATATCCCTAGCTCTAGTTTGAGAGCGTCGGTGGCTCAATGGTGTGGACTATTGCCCTCCTTCAGGGAGGGCTGAGGTTCAAATCCCGCCACGTGCCAATGTGTTTTCGAAAAATATGTGTACGTTATCCGACGCTCTTACGGTGTAGGAAAACATCGTGAGGAAACCTGCGCACGCCTGCGAAGAGATTCAGCCTGTGAAGGTAGTGCGTGAAGTCATCCAACCCGCACTGGGCCGCATGGATGACTAAGGCTATACACCTATACGGTAGGTTTGTGCCTCGTGGAACGTTTAATGAGCTGATGATGATCCTTTATTTACTGAATCGTACTTTTAGCACTAGAGATTTAATATATAATTTAAAAAAAGTTGAGCCTCTATCCAGGTTTCACCACCGCCAGGCACGGGATTTATTTTGAAGTTCAGTTAGTGATAATAAAAAGGCTGTAGTGAAGACCGTGTCTTGACTAGCGTGGCGTTAGACACTCATCGGCCTCATGTGCCAACGACTTGCAAAAGTTCGCTGGTAGATGTTTGATGAGAAATCCGGAGCACAAGGATTTTTGGCGTAGTATTAGGGAGACCTATGTTCATCAATAGACTGTCATAGGTTGAAGCAAAACAGTTCAACGAATATACTATATGCTTACTAGCGAAATGAAAATACATAAGCACTCAATGATTAAATAATACACTAATATTCAGCTTACCTTGTCCTAGATATTTTCAACGAAAATACTATGCTCACTAGCGAAATGAAAATGCATAAGCACTCAATGATTAAATAATACACTAACATTCAGCTTACCTTGTCCTAGATAAAAATACTAAGTAGTCCTACTGTAATTTCGACGGAAATAACGTCGGTAGAATTAACCGTTTTTAATTTATTTAGCATGTGTATGTGGACGTAATAACGCGCGGTTAAATTTAAAACCAAGTTTGGGCCATCAACGAGCAAAGGAGAATTAAATGGAGCGGGTAATTTTCATAACCCAACGATGAATGGATAAGCTCGGGCCCTTTATGGATTACGCAGTGCATTTTGAATAGAATTTTTGAACTAATGCTGTGTGATTTTGTCTTGTTTAAAAATATGTTTGAGAGGACTTGGTGGTGGTAAAATATATACTAAGTTCCCCAAGTAAGTACCACCGCAGTGCCAGAAATGGTTCTTTGAAAAAAGTATCAGGTAATTCAGATCTTAAGACGAGAATTGCCACAGCAAAAATAAAATAACTTTCTCTGTCCATAAAAACCAACGTCCAGATGTAAAAAAATATACCAGTATAACTCTAGACTTTTTTGGATTCTGACTGTCTCCGTGATCTTGTAATCACAGCGTTTAGATCGCAGCTTAATCCGGGAGTCGTGGGTTGAATCCCACGGGGAAAATCTTATACTAAAAGTTACTTTGAACGATAACTTCCAGTTCCATACTGATAATTCAAAGGAAAGATCATTTCATGCTTTAGTGGGCACGTTTTGATGTCGGTTTCGGCAACAATCTTAAGATGGTGGTCGGCAGCCAATCCAAATTGGACCAGCCTCGTTGCGGCACAATCTCCCCATAGCTGTTCTGTGCCGGAAAGCCTGTGTCATGCAGTGGGTCTTTATAGGCTGATGATAATGATGATTCCTACAGAGTTATAAACAAAACACGAACGACGGAACGACGTACTTTAGAAAGAGATCGTATTCTTATATAAAGGCCCGGCAACGCATCCCTGTGACCTCAGTTCTTGCAAATGTCCATGGGCGGTGGTAGCACTTTCTATCAGGTGAGCCGCATGCTCGTTCGCTTCCCTATGTTATAAAACATACAAACAATTTAATATTTATTTAATTTAGGTCTTCACAGAACTCTTGTAAATATTATTTGCAGTTATAAGAATATGGTTTAAATATATGTCGTAACCCTTTGCACCATATGTATTTTAAACACTTAATTTTGTAAAAGAAGCATTTCATTACCTTGCCAACTATCTAATCAAGCTAAAGGTCACAGACATGGCCATGGAATATACATGAATCTTGACACCAAAACTGTCTTAAAATGAGATAGCAATTTCATCACAATTAGTAAAACATTATGAGCTGGGATCTTGTTATTCATTAGAAACTTAACGATGTTCAACTCTTTTTGGGTTGAATGGGTTTGAAGGTTTTAATTTCATTCATATGCAAAAAGTTGCAATAGTACTTTTTACTTAATTGGGTACTATTTCATAAAAAGATAGTAAAATAATATTATTACAAGCAGAAATAAAATGACAAGTAAAATATGCCGCGTCCTTTTTAAATCACTTTTATTTCTTTTTTGTTCCTGTTGTTAACTTAAATTCCAATTAAACCAGTTTGCTGAATGAGTGAGTCCAGGGAACAATGTTTAAATTTAATGTTGAAAATTAATAAAATAACGAACGAATAAAAAGTGTTTTCTATTAAAATGTAAGAATGAGGAAACCCCAAATATTCGATTACTTAGTACAACTGAACTTGTCTTTGCTTTTCTGCGTATATACGTTTTTATGTAAAATATTATCTCAATGTTTCAGCGATAGAAATTTCATTGTCTTGGGCACATGATCATAGTAGTGATGTCATGACATACCAATTATATTTTTTTTTATTTAATTATTTATGCTTTCACCAAATAGTTTTTTATTAGGGCCACAAGTGAAAGGCAATTCTTTGGTTTCAGAGAAGGGCATTAAGCAACCCACCGTTATATGTACTTAAAATGGTAGTCTCAATATAGAATCCAAAATGATCAACTTTGCAAATAAAGACATTTTACTAAATATACAATAACTTGTCTGGTTACCTATTTTCTTTTTGGCTTCTTTTACACACAGCGCCTCTAGCTCCAAACTAAGTATTAGCCTGTAACATGGATATTAAACAACGGATAAACTACTTATAAATTTTTATTTTTATAATACATACATATCATACATAGAAAACACCCAGACATACATACAAATACAACAGACATGTTCATGCACACAAATGATTGTACTGCCGGGGATCGAACCCGGAACCCTTGATATATCTTGCCCAACAGGGTCCATAACACTGGTTTCACTTTTATGTAACATCTTATGTACATTATGGTTTGGCAATAATTATTGAGTATTGACGTCTCAATCATACCACCAGATGAGTCGTCAAGTTTTGATCGTTAGCTATGTAACAATATTCTAACCTTTATTATACCAAACTATTCGGTACTAAATTTACTAAATTTGATTACTGACATCAAATTCATTTGAGTTCAATGGGAAAAGCCTTTATCCAACATAGAAGGAAGCTAATCATCATCATCATCAGCTCATTAAAAGTCCCCACCGAGGGGCACGAGCCTACCCGTATAGGGTGATTAGGCCTTAGTCGTCCACTCGGGCCCAGTGCGGATTGGACGACTTCCCACACAACCTTCGAATCTCTTCGCAGGCGTGCATGAAGGTTTCCTCACGATGTTTTCCTTCACTGTAAGAGCGTCAGATAACGTACAATATTTTCGAAAATTTGAAAACACATTGGTACGTGTCGGGATTTGAACTTTAGCCCTTCCGGTAGGATGGCGACAGTCCACACCATTGAGCTACCGACGCTCCAGAAGGAAGCCAATAATTATATTTAATCAATTGTGTTTGTTTCATACTGGGCAATTTGCTAATTGTTAGCTTTCATTATTGTTGGTAATGTTCAAACAAAGATATTTACATATGACAATATAGTTACAATACTAAAATATTGATGATACTTAATAGGTAGCTGATATCTGTTGTAGGTAGGAAATTTAAATTATCCCATTACCCCCATTACATTAGAGATCCCCTAATTTATTGAAATGATAATTATTCGTATAGGGTTTCGAACTTTCCTACACTGGTCTAATGTGTGTTACTAAGTAGCTAGTAGCCTATTTAATTTCGTGAATAATTCCCTTATTTATCCTGTCCTTTTGTGTAGGGTTTAATTTTTGAGCTTGATTAGTTTGATCTGTAAAAGTTTTGATTGTTTTTTCTAGTCTTTGGTTTTTTTACGGTATAGAAATTTATTTATTTATTATTAACATTTCATTTTAACATATAGGTAATATGATTCTGAAGTACAGCATAAGTTTTACAAACTTTACCGTGTACCACATTCGACAAAGATTATAAATTTTGCAATAATCTTAGTACTAACATTTACATTATCAAATACTCGAATAGGGTTTCGAATCTTCGCACACTGGTGTAATGCGTGTTACTAAATAGGAAGTGGCTTTCCACTTATTAAGCAGGATGCATCACGGATGTCTCATTTATGATGAACGAAGATATGACTTTCAGGATCCAAGCCAACCTCGTGTGTAAGTAGAAAAACAGAATTAGAATTTTAATCAGAATTCTCACCTCAGTTATTACTCTTATGCAAACATTGAGATATAATATTATGTAAAACGACACATATCACGAGTATGTACGAGTATGATACATACAGTATCATACTCGTACATACTTTATGATGCACGACTGCTGGTTTATTGACAGAGTTTTACATTAAATGTTCATGAAATAATCTGTAAATACGGAACCACTATATAAATACTGTCACACACAACGTTTGACGTATCATTCATATCTTACACTTGTGACAATAAAATTCTTCAAATTAAACATTTACTATCATCAAATTACCTTATTTTCCAATTCAAAGAAGTTTTACTTGTTATTCCTAATTCACTGATAGACGTGTAGAAGTTAGCATGCTATACTCGTAGCTAATTGAAAACTGAAGTTTTACTATGTCGTGGTGAGTGTTCAGTTGTTTGTATTTTATATTATAGACGTGTAATGGTTGAGACGTGGACATCATACACAACCTTTGTATCTCTTCGCAGGCGTGCGCATTTCCTCATGATGTTTTCCTTTATCGTCAGAGCGTCGGATACACGTACATATAATTCCAAAATAATCATAAATATTAATAAATAAATATTTTGTCTCTCATTCATATACAGGCGAACCTTTAATGGGAGCAGTTCTTTATATTTATTGATTTCACAATAAATTATTTTGCTTTTTAAATGAATAGTTCAAAGGTTTGGTTTGTCATACTGATAAGTAATACTAGTTTATTTGTTATGTGTGCAACTACGCAGTTTAATAAAAATAGATTATTGTGCGGTGTATGTATGAAGGTACAATCACTTGAAAAACAAAAAGTTACTTTGACAGTATATTCTATATACTATTGTACCATCCTTTGTTTTTTAACATAAACTACTTATAGCTACTCCAACAGTATATGAATAATAAACTTTTAAATTAGGTATTTTTCTTTTATTTTCAGAGAGGATATTTATAAAAAATTGTCTTTGTAAAATGTTTAAAAAACATGTCTATTACTAACTGACTGTATAAGGTCGTCCGCTTATAACCTCAACCTCAAGCATTTATCCCGCATAATATGAGTGGGTTTCATGAATTAAAATTTTTGAGTTTCAGATCAATGTTAAATGTCAAATTTTAATGGAACTCAAAAAATATACCTATTTCTGTTCAAGTTTGTTGTGGAAATCCTATGACGGTTTAAAGAAAACATATTGTACTTACAAAGTCTCAATAGTGTAGTGCTTAAGATTTCGGAATAAAATGGTGTGACATACGGACGGGCAGACAGACAGATATGACAAATCTATAAGGGTTCCGTTTTCCACATTTGGCTACGGAACTAACAAGAAACAATACGCTCGTTGTGTTTTGCCGAAAAGGTGAGGTTACCGGAAGTACAAAATTTCCCCTTTCCTGTACTCTATATGAGCTCTTTGTTCTTCTTTTTTTATCATAGTCATTTCATCACCATTATTTGCAGCACGATGTACATAAAAATGTGGACCTAGAAGATTAAGCAATACTGTAAATAAACCTTTTAACGCAACGCACTCATAGCTTTTTAGAAGTAACGAATGTCCATGGGTGACAAGGTCATTTGTAATCAGGCGAGCAATCTACTCGTTTGTCTTCGTACACGGCGCCATATAGCCAAGTTAAACGTGAAGCTTTTATTACGGGTACTAAACGACTGATAAATATACTTTTTAAAACATGCATAATTTATTCTACATAAAAAACACCCAGATCTACTCAAACAGACATGTTCATGTACACAAACATATATAGGTACTGCCCGGGGATTGAACTCAGAACCCATGGTGTATTAGATGTCAGTAGATTTTATATCTATGTAGGTATTTACAAACAAAAGTATATAAATATGTTTATCCGTTGTTAAGAACCCGTATTACGGGCTAATGCTTAGCTTGGGGTTAGATGGCGCTGTGTGTACGTCAGTGGATATTTATTTCAAATAATATTGTGCCACCCTATATTCGTTTTCAGTGGCTACAATAGTTCCTGCCTTGCACCAACTACAGGCGTTGGACCTCAAACCTTCGCAGATGCAATTCAGTTCTTCGCAGCAGCCCAGTGTCTATTAAATGATCGACCAATACCAGATAGCAATGTTAAAGGTAAACTTTAGTTCGCAAGCGTAGATGCTACTTGTAACTTTCGCAATGATCATTAGTCAATTGGCAAAAATATGTCATCTCTTCATGGATGGTACAAATAGCACTGCGCGGTTCAAACAGCATGTGAAGCTAATGATCCCTTTGAGTTAACCAAAGATTTACCCACCTTTATGTATAGAGCCCGCATGGTGGGTTCCAGCCTAACTTTTGTATCATGTACTTAATTATTTAAGATTGTATGCGAGGCTACTTAGCCAGAGTAGTAATCCTTTTAATATATCCGTGTCCTGGATTGAAGTCGAATTACATCCCGACCTAGGCGTCCTCACCTACCTAGATGACTCAGTATCGAGTCTACATAGTAGTAAATCACACCTGCCATCTGCAGTCCATACCAGTTACAATATGAGGTTATGTTGTGTAAAAAAATATATATTTTTACCTTTATGTTTATACTTTCAGATGGCGGCACATACGATTTCATAATAATAGGGGGAGGAACAGCTGGATGTGTCCTTGCAAACCGTTTGAGTGAGGTTTCCAAGTGGAAGGTACTTTTGGTTGAAGCTGGATCGAGTCCGCCTTTAGAGAGTGCTGTAAGTAGAATTGTTACAATTCAGGAAATAAAATATGCATTTTTATAATAATCATAGCCTTCTTTTCGCGGCTTCGCTTGCGTAAAATCTTTTTCATCGGAATTTATTTTATGCCATTTAGTCGTTGCTTTTTGATATTTTCTGAATTATTTTTATATAAGAGTATGCTTTAATTTTTTTATTATTATTTGTCCTTATGTTGTTGTATGCTATAATACTAGTAGAACTTCTAGCTTACAACATATGGATTTTTCTCTCACTTTAACCTATCGCAGTCCACTACTGGACATAGGTCTCCCCAATTTTTCGCCAGATATCCTATTTCTCCCCTTTTTCAGCCTGCCTCTACCAGTGACCTTCCGGAAGTCCTTGGTCCATCGGGACGGAGGGCGTCCTACGCTACGCTTGCCAAGACGCGGTCTCCACTCCAGAATTCGTCTGCTCCCCAACGGCCATCGGTTCTGCGACATACGTGAACAGCCCACTGCCATTTCAACTTGCTGATCCGGCGAGCTATGTCGTGACTTTAGTTCTCTTGCGGATAACATCATTTCTGGTTTTATCTTTAAGAGAGACTCCGAGGATAGCTCGCTCCGTTGCCCGTTAAGTAACTCTAAATTTGTGAACCTATATCGCAGTCAGTGTCCATGGCTCAGCGGCATATGTTGCATACATTGCTCAAAAACTTTTGTCTTTTAACAACATATGTATGTAATTTTTAAGTATAGACCTGATCCATATTGACATTTAATTCAGGTACCAGGATTAGACAAGGGGCTCTTTCATACCAACTACGATTGGGAATACTTTACGCAGAACAATGGTGTCACAAATAAAGCGAATATTAATAATACTGTTTATTGGCCACGTGGAAAAATGTTAGGAGGTTGCAGTAACATAAATGCTATGATTTACATCAGAGGAAACTACTTTGACTATTTAAATTGGTATAATGCAGGGAATAAAGATTGGCATCCCAACGTAGTATTTAAATGTTTCAAAAAGGCGGAGAATCTTCAAGACCAGAAACTAAAAAAGAATCCTAGAATAAAATCGTTTTATGGTGACAATGGTCCACTTATTATTAATACGTTCAACAGCACTTTAAGACATATAACCGATAAAGTACTTAAATCTTGGAATGAAATTGGCATTAAAACTGTGCTTGATCTAAACTATGCCCAGGTTATGGGGTCTGGTATCCATAGAGCTACCGCGTTTAATGGCCGTCGAGGTAGTACAGCACATGTCTATCTAGATCCAGTTAGACAACGAGATAACCTGCATGTAATAACAGATGCATTGGTTACAAAAATATTGATCCACAATGAAACAAAGGAAACGTACGGAGTTGAAGTGGAAAAAGATGGCAAAGTTTTAAAATTTTTGGCAGCCCTGGAAGTAGTACTGTCTGCTGGTACTATTAATACACCACAACTGCTTATGCTCTCTGGGATCGGATCAAAAGAACATTTAATATCAAAAAATATATCCCCAGTGGTGGATCTACCTGCTGTTGGTAAAAACCTTCAGGATCATTTAATTATTCCAGTGACTATTTACGGCAATGAGCCTGGTGAAGATAACAATGCAGAAATGAAATTTGATGTTATAAAATACATATACAACCAAACCGGCTACCTAGCACAAAGTTCTATCACCGACACGTTATCATTTTTTGCAAGGAATAAATTTGCATTGTTTCCAGAATTTCAGAGTCATTTGAACATTTTTACCAAAAACACACCAAGGTTGCGCAATTATTTTAAATTAATAGCACGCTTTCAAGATTCCGTAGCTGAATCGGCGTTAAAACAAAATGAAAATAACACATTGTATATGTTCCTTTTTAATTTGCTGCATCCGTATTCTAAAGGAAATATAACTTTAAAAACGTCTAATCCAAAAGATCATCCGCTTATTTACGCCAATTATTTGAGTGATCCAAGAGATTTGAAAGCCGTTGTTAAAGGCATAAAAATCCTTACAAAAATAGTAAATACCAAGTATTTTCAGTCCATCAACGGACATGTAGGTAGGTTGAATTGGCCTGAATGCAATAGACTTAAGCTAGATAGTGAAGAATATTGGGAATGTATAGCTATTAATATGGTGGTTTCTGTATATCATCCTGTTGGTACGGCTAGCATGGGTATAAATGGAAAAACATCAGTAGTTAACAGTGAGCTTAAAGTTCATTTTGTAAAGAAACTACGTGTTATCGATGCAAGTGTAATGCCATCTCATGTAAGTGGTAATACTAATGGCCCTGTTATCATGATTGCAGAAAGGGGCGCCGGGCTTATAAAACGAGACTACAATATAGAACAATTAGCCAATGATGGTTGCTATTAAAATATTATTATCATATTTTTTAATAAATCTATCATTGTTGTAAAGTGATTGTATCGTTTTATTTTTTATCAAATTTAGACCAAAATTACCCGAAGGAATTCGGTGAAGATTCAAGCCTACTTTATTGAAATTTTAAGCCATTAATTTATGCACTTACTTTAAGTCTTTCTGTCGTAAATACAGTTTGCTTTTACGAGTCACTTTGTAACCTGTAACACTGTGACTCGTTGGGAGAACTTTGTAAAATGATTCACCAACCCGTCACATAACATGTGACTCGTTGGGAGACCTATTTTTTTCGGTACTAACGTCACACTGTAACCTATGATACTGTGATTCGTCGAGAGAACTTTCTCAATATAGTTTTCTACCAGGCACACTGTGAATGTATCTGTTTTAACCATATAAAAGGGGTCGTCAAATCATATTTATGTAAAAAACCGCACTGCTACCGATTCTCAGCTATTTTTTGTCTCTTAGCAGCTTAGGGACAAAAAAAGAGAATGGCATTACGAAATCCGAGAGAAGACTAAGGCTGGTGACAATTTTGTTGTATTCAATTCCGCCGGCACAGTCTCTAACAATAAGAGCGTAATATTTACGTCAACGTCATCATCATCAACCTACTCATTAAACGTCCCCACCGTGGGGCACGAGCCTACCCGTATAGGGTGATTAGGCCTTAGTCGTCCACGCGGGCCCAGTGTGGATTGGACGACTTCACACACAACCTTTAAATCTCTTCGCAGGCGTGCATGAAGGTTTCCTCACGATGTTTTCCTTCACCGTAAGAGCGTCGGGTAACGTACATATAATTACGGAAATTCGAAAACACATTGGTACGTGGCAGGATTTGAACCTCAGCCCTCCCGGTAGGAGGGCAACAGTCCACACCATTGAGCCACCGACGCTCTTCAGCCACCGAATATTTACGTAGCAGGTAATAAAAAAGAGCATTAATTCAAAATGCTGTCGTATATTTCGGTGTTTCTTTTGTGAATTGCATTAATGAAATTGCTAATTAATTTCAATGCCTACACATTCGTAGGTAAGTTTATTCAAAACAAGTATTCGTTTAAATGCAGGTTAAAATGCGATAACAATTCTGTTGTTTACACTTTAAGTATCAGTATTGTTTAGTAACTTCAAATCAACAAACGTGTAAGACTAAAATTATTAAAATAAGTTGAATATTAAAATGTCTTTTGATAGCGGCTTTCCGCAATGTCGAACACTACCACTGGAACAGCGCCTGCAACATTTGCTGCCGCACTGCAATTTTTTGCAACATCTCAATGTTTATTTAACGAAAAACAGCCTTTGGATAGTATAGTTGAAGGTAAGTAAATCGTTGTAAATTATTCAAGTAAGGTTCGTTGTATAAAATTTAAGGCTATGAGCCAGCTGCGCTAGCCAATTGCCAGTTTTCTATGTATGTATTTATTAGTAAAAAATATAAATATTTGAACGTATAATGGTCTGATGTTTTTACGTAAACATATTCTAAAATATGTATTGCAGTATATATAGTACAGTTACAATGTTGACTTCCGATTAAAGTGTGTAAATACTGATGATAAACATGCAGTTGATGGATTTTCTTGTAAAGTGTGAAAGAATAACATTTCTTGTGGAAACGGTTTTACTGTCTTTTTTACACACTAATAATAGGTAAATGTTTATTAGTTGTTTAGTTATCATATTACAAGCTAATGCTTAGTTTGGGGCTAGATGCCCCTGTGTGAATATGAGAGGATATTTTTCCTATTATTATTTATTTCTCTTCATTAGTTTTAAATATATGAATTTAGTATATAAATAAATAAATATCTACTGACATACACACAGGGCCATTTATTCCCAAACTAAGCATTTAGCCCGTAATATGGGTACTAAATAACGCATATTCATACTTATATATTTTTTTGTACATACATACAAAAAAATACATATTATGCACAGAAAACACCCAGACCAATAGAAACAAACATGTTCGTGCACACAAATGTTTGTACTGGCCTGGGATCGAACCCGGCACCCTTGGTGTAAGAGCCGACGTCTCAACCATTACATTAAATGGGTCGTCATAAGAAATGTTATCAAGTTTATTTTCATGTCATAGTATAAATTAAATTTTAACATGTTTATTTATTGTGACGACAAATTCTTCATTGGATCCCGACTAATTATAAGCGATATTGCTGACCAGGCGTCGTTACAACTTATGCTTACACTGGACCTAAAAGGCCAAGGCCTTTTTTGCATTTTGGCCAATATATGTAGAAAAGATATATTTTTTGTATCTTTTTTATATTAACTACTTTATTAATAAGGAAATGCTCTTCTACAGATAATGCACAGTACGATTTTATAATAGCCGGAGGAGGAACATCTGGATGTGTTCTTGCCCGGCGACTAAGTGAAGTCAAACATTGGAAAATACTTTTAGTCGAAGCTGGACCTACGCCACCTCAAGAAAGTTTCGTGAGTACTTAGAAGTAATGAATCGATAGAACAATTAGTAATCACTTTTTAGTTAGCCAGCCCATAACACTGTATAGTACGGTTCTTCCTACATAGCATAGTAATGGTAAATTAAGGTGTAAACAACAAAGCAGGAAACCGATGAATTACATCTAGAGATAGTCCATAGAATAAGCAAGCTAAGTAGCAGGGGGGTCACATTTGTCGCAGAATCGATAACTGTTGGGTAAGAGTCTCTGGATGGGGAACTCGTCTTGGAAAGCGAAGCGTGGGGCGACCTCCGGCAAGATGGAGTGATGGCTTCCGTAAAGCGGCTGGTTGCTACCACTTGTTGGTAACAAAAAACGAGAGATATATCTATGTGGCGTGCTATTGGAGAGGCAAATGTTCAGCAGTGGACACGAGTAAGCTGATGATGATAAAGTTGCCGATCAAGAACCTAACGTCTTCCAAACAATAACTGAATTTGAAATACGGTCACTAAATCAGCGACCTGCTGCTGTTGCTAAACTTGAAACGGTTGTCCGCGCGAACGTGTTGGTTTTATGTCTTATTTCATTTTATTCAATAAATACTTTTTACTACCTCATTGACAGTGGGCCATGCACGTTAGCCACATTACTGATGGTTAGAGAGCAGACGAGTTCAGTAGTGGAGTTCGCGCTCTTGGCAAGGTAGTGTAAGTCGCCATCCGGCCTGGTGTACCGACGACTACGAAAGGTCGCTGGTGGAGTTCGGAAAGAAAACCGAAGACGGGATATCTGCGCCAAAATGGGGGAGACCTATGTCCTGTAGATCTACGATAGTTGAACAAAATGACAACTCATTTCATTTAATAAATTATTTTTACTACCTCTATGACTATTCCCAAACCAAAATATCAGGAAACAATTTTTGGTTATCTTATTTCAGATTCAGGATTAGATAAAGGTATGTTTCATACTAATATGATTGGGAGTATTATACACAGGACAATGGAATAACGAACAAAAGCCAATATAACAACACCGTGTACTGGCCAGGGGTAAATGTACGGCTGTAGCAATATTAACGGAATGATATATTTCAGAGGAAGTCCCTTTGATTACCAAAAGTGGTATAATGGTGGAAATAAGGATGGCATCCAGACGTGGTTAAGAAATGCTTTGAAAAAGCTGAAAGTTTACAAGACCAAAGCCTTCTTGAAAATAGTAAGCTAAAATCGTTTTATGGTAAGAAGGGACCTATGGTAATAAATACTTTTAATAGTACTTTAAGGCATTTGACTGAAGAAATGCTGAAAGCTTGGGCTCAAATCGGTATAAAAACTGTTTCTGATTTAAACAACGCAAATGTTTTTGGGTCAGGAATATGTAGAGCTACAGCATTCAACGGCAAACGCGGGAGTACATCTAGAGTTTATTTGGATCCTTCAAGATCGAAAGATAATTCATGTTATTACGGAAGCATTGGTAACAAAAATTCTCATTAATAAGTATACAAAAGAAGCTTATGGGGTTGAATTTGAAAAAAATGGAAAGACTTTCCAAATATTTGCAAGTAAAGAGGTAATTGTTTCCACTGGCACGATTAATACACCACAACTTTTAATGTTGTCTGGTATAGGACCTAAATTACATTTACAGTCGAAAAATATAACATGTGTTGCTGATATACCTGCCGTAGGAAAATATCTTCAAGATCACACTATAATCCCAGTCACAATTTACGGTAACAAGCCTGATGAAGAAAATGAATCGGATCTTCATTTTGATGTCATCAAATACATGTACAACCAGAGTGGTTCTTTGGCTCAAAATAGTTTCACCGACGTTACAGCATTTTATTCGAATCAGAAGTATGCAAAATTTCCCATGTACCAAAATCATCTTCAAATATTTAGGAAAAATACTCCTAAGTTAGCACGATACCTAAACTCGATCCCAAGGTATAGGAATATTGCAGCCGATTCAATGTTGAATCAAAATAAGAATAACACCCTCTACTTGTATTTATTTATATTGCTGCATCCATTTTCGCTTGGACACATATTATTGCAATCAAAAAATCCAAGAGATTATCCTTTAATACACGCAAACTATTTCAATGATAAAAGAGATATCAAACTTGCAAGAGATGGTATAAAGATACTTACAAAAATAGTAAACACGACTTACTATAAATCAATAAATGGATATTTAGGTCGAATAAGTTGGCCAGATTGTGATAAATTTCCACTAGACAGTGATAATTATTGGGATTGTATAATTGTTAACATGTGCATAAGTGTTTATCATCCAGTAGGAACTGCAAGAATGGGTATAGATATGAAAACGTCTGTCGTCAATAGTGAGTTGAAAGTACACCTAGTAAATAAACTGCGTGTAGTTGATGCTAGCATTATGCCGACTGAAACCAGTGGGAATACCCAAGGACCAGTCATCATGATTGCTGAGAGAGCATCTGGGTTAATAAAACGTGAGTATCGTATTGAAAAGCATGTCGACGACGAATGTTATTAAAACAGTTAATATTTGAGATAAAGAAAGGCTGACAAAGGTATATGACAGTTATTATTATTTTAAACCGACTTCCATGTATTAAAAGTTCAGTGTACGATTTTGCAGCATTTTTCCTTATGTAACAGTGAATAATATTGTAACATGGCTTAATAATCTTAGCAATGCAATTACTTCTTTTCTTCTACCAAGTGTGCAAAACGAATATAATTTGTTTTATCTGAAAGAAAAAGCTGAATCTTTGTATTCTTTTGATATTACATCAGAGTTGTTTCAATACCAAAATAAACATCTATACCGGCTCTTATTCAAGACAGTGGGTCATCACTGATGCGTGGAGACCAACATGATTAATTAGCGGTAGGGACAAGCCCATACTTTATTGCCTACTGTTACAGGGATGATGTATAGACCTTTGATTTACGGTGGCTCGATTTTGGATGGACAGTTTGTGTGCCTTCTTTTGGGACCTAAATTTATTGCTTCTCATTTTAGAGTTCCCATTATGTATGAGCTGTAAAATCTTTTTTTGAAAATATTAATGTATCTCATCTTCTAAGTGTAAATTTTTTGTTATTTTTTCTTCAGTTTTTATAATTATTACAACAGAATGAATAAAAAATTTTTGTATACAAACATTCTCGAAATTTATTATTTATTCAGAAACAATAATATTTGCAATATTTATTTTATTTATTTATATTTCTTTTGCTGAAGTTATTTATTTTCACTTTATTTATTTGTTTCCGAATTAACATTTAACTTTGTAAGCATCCACTTGGTAACATCATGTTTTTAAATGAAAAATATGCTTTATAAATGTCAATGGATATTTATTTATATTAGATTTTTGAGTTACCTACATTATTATAAATGACTCTTTGTACCTACATACAGAAAATGTACAACTAATTTACTTTAACTAACCGCGACAGACCACTGCTTGACTTTGGACTTGGGTGGAGGGGGTCATGATAGTAAAAAGTTTATTTTATGTCACAAAGTGTAACTAACAGTCAATGCGCTCACCTAAATTGGTGCGATTGACCATGATAGAAAAGCATTGTAGGATACCTTTAACTAATAAACTATTTAAATTTCCGTTAATGCCACACGACACAAAAAATGTAATGGTCTTAGTGCCTCATCCCGTAACCCAAAAGTGCATAACACTCCTATTTCGCGTGACGATATCTGGCACTGTGGTGGTACCTACCTACACGACTCAGTACCGAGTCTACCAACTTGTTGTGCTATAATCTCGAAGTCTCACAGACGGGCCTTTGAAAGATTAGGGTCGAATGAGCATTGCTGCTCACTCTTTGCTAAATATTTTGGCCTTAACTTGCATCTTACCGTACCCACGCGGAGAAGGCACGACAAAACATTGTTAACTATAATCTATTACCTGCAGGATACAGAGTAATAAGCCATCATTGTGATGGGTACAACTATATCTAGATAATAGTATATGTATATAAATATATAAAATAAATAATTATCCACTGACATTCACACAGCGCCATCTAGCCCCAAGTTAAACGTGAAGCCTTTATTAGTGGTACTAAACAACGGATCAATATACTTATATACATTTTTTTGTAAATAAATACATATTATACATAGAAAACACCCATTACAAACAGACATGTTCATGCAAACAAATGTTTGTACCCGAGGATCGAACCCGGAAGCCTTGGCGTAGCAGCCAACGTCTCAACCGCTACACCAAATGGGTCGTTAAAATATTTAGCACACATAAGAAGAACCAAAACTTTTAGGCAGGCATGTACGTACAAATGTTCCGCTGTAGTAATCATGTGTTAGACCGCTATATGTTTTTGTCAACTGCGTCTGTTTGTGTAAATGCCCGTTAGTCTTCTTAATTGGTACTTTCCCTTCCAGCAATTAAGTAGTCCCAAACTAAGTATAAGATAGTTACTTGAAGACTTGTTGAAACATACTTGACTACAACAAACTATGTAAGAGATATTTTAACATGTAACCCACGGATTCAGGGAATGTCAATATCCTAGTAAGAATCGAAATATTGTAATCGTCGAAAATTTTTGAAAACTTTGTATTGAAGTTAAGAATTAAAATAATTGAAAAGTAAAGTTTTTGTTTTATTTTTTTAGGTAACACATTTAAATTAAGATGGTAATATTAAGATGTATCAAAATATATTCCAGAATCCTGCCCGTTTTTTTTTCAATTGGATAGATTGTAAATTTAGTTTTATTTTCTCTCACATAGAATACACTCTTAAGTGCAATCACCAACTCCACTAACATAGAACATGATTAAGAACTCTCAGACTTTACAATGCCACTGACTTAGATGACAGGCAGGTGATTTTTCCTACAATAGAATTTTGATCCCATTAAATGGAGTGGCGTTATTGGGCGTGCCTAAAACGTGATGACACGTTGATCCAACGGATCGAGTGATGCCTCACCCCGACGGCATATTACCGAAATACAGACGTTTCGTGCTCAGTTTATACGGGGTGAACATTATGTGTATAATAATATTCAAATTTGTTAACAAATCTTAATGCTTTAAGTACTGGTGGGAGCTGGATGAGGAAAATGAGGATAAATAAATTTATTTTCCAAACAGTTTCTCCTTACAAGCACATAGTTTGTCCAAGTGTTAGTAGGTAAACGTTTTTTAGTCAAAAGTACGTCCAAATACTATATGGATCGAATGATGACACAGGCCTAAAGTGCGTTATTACGGAAACCCTAACAGTTTTCAACTATAAATCCTTTGGCTTCAATTAATATGTTAAAATTTTATTTTTATTTTTGTTATATTAAAATTACTTGTAACTTTCTCTGTTTTTTATTTAAGTGTGTTATATTGCAATTGTAATTACACTTCTGTATTTGTGCGCATTCTCGTGCACGGTCTATAAATGTCTTTTCTTTTTCTTATAAATGTCTCTTTTTAAATATTGGGAATAAAATTGGCTTAACCTGGAAACATGCATCATATAACTTATAAAGTCCAGCGCATTCCAGCAATATTCACTACTTCTTAATTTAAAATAAATAAAGAAAAAGAAATACTTTGAAATTGTATACAAGAAAATACGCAGAAACATCGCTAAGGAAGTCTAGACGGTAATGTGGAATATAACCCTCAATTTGATAATAACACTAAAGACTACTAGAAAATAAAAAAACAACATATCATAAAACGACAAAAAAGTTCAGTCTTAGTGTAACGCAGTGATGTCTGAAAGATTTAAATATATGTAAACCAAGAGAACACATATTTTTGTGTAAGGAGCACTATGTAAAAGTAAAATAAATAAATTTACCAAGAAATGTAAAATTATATCTGCTTTTAACTTTTTATATGGCGTGACGTTGGTATTTAAATAATTAATATCGGCTGCGCTAAAAGGTATTCTGAAAATCACAGTGCATTTTCTGCAAAAGAAAGAGCATCATTAAAATCTTCCGGAGCGAGATAATGATGATGATCAGGCTCGCAATATCAGTATTCAGAAGCAGAGAAACTATAGTTTACTATTGTCTAGAAGCATACTTTTTTGGTTCTGTAACTCAAAAATGGCACCCTAAAATCTCTTAGTTGCCAGTTTTATGGCTAGCTGTAGATGTCGCCTATTTAAATTAAAATACTATGATAACATTATTGGACATAACATAACGTCGACATTACTGGAGACCGAAGATCTGGCAGCTACCTTGGTCAAAGAATTAGTTTAGCGATTCAAAGGGGTAACGCTGCCAGTGTCTTCGGAACTTTACCAAAGGGGGGTTCTTTTAATTATTTTATTTAGTTATTATATTTTTTTATATTATTACTTATACCAAATATAAGTTTGATGTTTTTTTTTAAAAATAATACCTTCACTATTATTTACATAAATATTCCTTATACAAACTATCCATTTAATGTTTTTACTATGATAACATAATTCAATAAACCGGCCACAATGCAAAGAAGGAGTTTTGATATAGAGGTACTAAATCTCAGTATCTACTCATAGTAATTTCACTGTTTATCTTTTATAATTTTGTATTTAACCGTTATTTTACAATTTATATTTACGTTTTGTGAAGAAAGTCATATCAAACCATACTTTTTTACAATGATGTATTGCACTGTGATGTCAATTAGTAATATAACTTTTTCTTGTCTTTTCTGCTGTGTTATGTCTCTTGTTTTTGTTATTTGCGGTCTTTGTAAGCAAACAAACGGTTTTTCTTTCTTTTTATCTAACAACAGTACAGTAATTATGCTGCCGATCTGACAGACCTATCAGAAGTTCGGAATTCTTAAATAGTTCAGAGTGGCAACAATGGATATCCATCCAAAATCTAAGCAAAATATTCAGTAAGGGTATCCACCCTTACTGAATATTTTGCTCAGATTTCGGATGTCTAGTAGCACAACATGATGATAATTCAATATGATAACAATGTGCTTGCGTAAATTCAGGTTCGGCGTGTTAACTATCAGAAAAACTGTAAAACAAATTAATTTGTTAGTAATCATAGTAACAATAAAGTCACCTAATTGGAATAATAATAATAAAAAAATAGTTTTTGTTCTAATAATAATAACAATTATTAAATTGACATTAAAACTAAGCGATAGCAATACGTCCTAAAGTATAGATACTTTAGGGCGTTATACTTATCAGATCGTTACTATAATCAGATTTTTATTCACACGCTACCTGAAAGCTAAGTTAGCATAACTTAGCTTTCAGGTAGCGTGTGAAAAATAGGACATATTGCAAACATTATTTCAGTGTAACGCGTATGGTATCTAGGTCACGCTAGTGCTCCTAAACGAAATCTAAAAAGAAGCACTTTTTGAGTCGCTCCGACCGCTTCAGATGCGGATTCTGTCATAAGCTGTTTTTCCCCGATCGTTTATCACGCAAAGTTGAAATACGGCGCAGTAAGAACCAGTTCCAACGTGAAAACGTCGATTTTGGTATTTCCTTTTGAATAGTTATTATAAATGTTCATGTTGAATGCGGTCAATTACTCATATAGTGCATTTTATCATTATGTAATTTCGTCTTTGTGTTAATATTTTAGTTAACTAATAACGAATATTAAATTCAAATACAGTTTTTGATCTCATTCGAATAATAAGTGGGTGATTCATAAAATCATAACCTATTTTGAATGCTTCTAATATAAGCTGCAAGTTCGTAATTCTGAAAGGAATCTAGGCTCCTAATTTCATATCTGTTTCAAATGTGGAGTCCTGAGACGACCTCTGAATTTCAATAAGGGAGTCTGAGGTGAGGTACCAAACATTTTTTTCCCTAGTTAGCTTAGTACGCTAGCCAGACATTGTGCAGCAACTGTCAGTTCTTACTTTCAGCTTATCGCGTTCTCAATCTAAAACTACTAACATGCAGCACTCACGCTCAAAATGTTCTTACAAAGAGTATTAAATTTAAATACAGTTTTTGTTCTCATTCGTATAACAGGTGGGTGATTCATAACCTATTTTGAGAGCTTCTAATATAGGCTGCAAGTTCGTGATTCTGAAATGAGTTTAGACTCCTAATTTCTTATCTATGTCACATGTGGAGTCCTGAGACGACCTCTGAATTTCAATAAGAGAGTCTGAGGTACCAAACAATTTTTATCCTAGTTAGCTTAGTACACTAGCCAGACATTGTGCAGCAACTGTCAGTTCTTACATTCAGCTTATCGCGTTCTCAATCCAAAACTACTGCATGCAGCACTCACGCTCAAAATCTTCTTACAAATATTTGAATTGGTACCAATAGGAGCCATACGGTAAGTTTTCTTTACTATTGTATTCTTGTTTTCATCCGTTTAAGCATAAGGTAAAATGCCTGTATTATAGTTACTTAGTAGCCGTACAGGGGAAGTGGGTCATGCAAATATACTCATTCCGATAACTGGAAGGAGCTGCACATACATAAGTCTTTGTTAGTGTCACCGTTCACACCGAACTTAGGGATGCATTGTGTCCTTTAGATTCTACAATTATTTCAAGGCACAATTTTACTTGACTTAGAAGTACATTTTCATTCCATATACAATTTTGCGAATACATCGTTATACTGTATGCACCACATATCGTTTTTAAATTTTGATGAATGAAAAGATTCTTCAGACGTTCCTGGGTCCAGCCTCCACCATTCTTTGTTAAGATTTACCTACCTGCCGTTTGTGCATGTGAAAGAAGAAACGATATTATACATAGTAATTAGTTTAAAACAATCCAATGAAATAGTATTTTATTAGATTGGTTATTTCCACAGACATCCGAATATACAATTAGACTGGACAAGCCGCCAAGTTTATAGGCAGTCCCAGTGTCGCAATTTCTTTTCGGTTTTTTACCTGTGAAAAGTTATTATATTTCTTGGTAAATTTACTGATTCATTGCGATGATGGCATGTTACAATTGCACAGGATGGCATTTTGGAAAAAAACGGTAATTTCTTCTAATATTCGTGCGTCTTGACTCGTCTAACAGAGCGTAAACTGGCAGCCAGTGTATGCGCGTTGAGCTTACATTTGTCGCACTTTAAACGCGGCTTGCCCCATCTCCTGTATTGGGAAATCTGTGGTTATTTCCCTGAAGAGGGCGTTATACTCGATACTGATGATGTGTTGTGTGCCATAAAATATTATTCAGCTTTGAATACAGATGAACATAGTTTCCTTAAATAACCCTTACTAAACTTTACCCTAACCCTTAGTTTCAAGTATCTTCTTGACGAGGTTTATTTAATAATTCCTTCAAACTGCAGAGGGCTAGTTTCCGGCCATTCATTGGATTACGAGCCCGTTCGGAGATCTTAAAGCGTATTTGTTTCTGACAGGTGTCAATTACTGGATAGTTAACAAAGGCTTTGCGGACTTCCTGGGGATATTTTTTCTGCGTTGCCGGGTGCTGAGAAATATTCAATGCGAAGTATTATTTGGTACGATATGATAGGTGATGTACTGATATAAAGAATAGTATTACTTCCTTGTTTTTTAAGCATTTTTTTAACGTAAGCATCGGCATACTATAACTGGTAAAGACAAAATGCTTGCTCAGTTACTATTCCTAATGGCCATTGATATAACATGTGTGTTGACAGTTATACTCGTATTGTTAATTCTTTTCTCATAGGAATGGCAACGTTTCTGGAATATCTAGAAATCTTGCATATATTCCTCATCTATCTCTAGGTTATAATTACGAGTAGGCTAGTGCCCCTCGGTGGGGACGTTTAACGAGATAATGATGATGATAATGGAGGTTATAATTTTATTATCACCAACATAACTGGCAACCTAAACAAACAAACAAACAAACCAATTGAATAATTCAAACTAAGGTTAGCTAGGGTTTTAAATAGTATAATTAATTTCAAAAACCATGTTATACAAGCCAGTGAGAATTTAATTAACGCCGTTACCACCAGCGCTCCAGACAATACAGAAATGTTTTTATTTCGCTTTCTTATATCTATCACAGTCCACTGATGATCATTGATGATATATTGCTGGCATTTTTCGGCCAATTTAGTAAATGCTTCGAACCCATGAGTGACAGAAATGTGAAAAGAAAGATGTTTCCATGCTTCGGAGGGCACGTTAAGCCATCAGCTGCTTATAGTCTTAGGGTGGTAGTCATTAACACCCACTAATCCAATTGGGCCCAAGTGATGGGTTTATCGAATAAAAGAACAAAAACGTAAGCGAGTTGCTATTAAACTTTTGTTCGGAAATAATCGAATTAAAAATGTTTGAAAATATGAATAAACGTAAAGAGTTTAAGCGCAAAATTGGTAACAGTAATAACAATCCAAAGAAACTGCTTCATTTTCTTCAGCGCAAGTGCATAGTGCCAGTCAAGCTATATGCACAAGGGTTGTTTTTGAAGCGTTCGCACAAAGCGTTATCGGCAGGCAGCTGCCGCTTTGTTAGCGCTGTCAAAGAAAATGTACATCAAACGGAACTGGTCACTTTTGTAAATAGCTCTTTAGCCAAAACGTTGGTGGCGCCTGTGAGGGGATCTCGTTTTATTTTTCAATTTTCCTTGCGCCACCCAAATGGCAGGCTATTTTCGTTGATTCGACGTTTACGGCGTTTATCGAAACCTTTAAGGTGGTATTTATTTTTTCAGGTATCGAATCATAAATGTAGCTTGCGAAACTTAGAAAGGCCGAAAAATTTAGTTTTTTTTGTAGTCCTATCTAAATTGTTAATTTTCACATGTGTCTTGTATTCATAACATTATAATGGATTCCATGCAACTTATATAACGGCGCAATGAGAAAATATTTTAAAAAAGTATGAAAACTTTACCACTGGTACGTACTAAAAAAATAACTCATATGTACACACATTGTATATACCCTATTTGTGAACGAGACATACAGTCGTTACAACTGATACAGAGCTACATATAAATTATTCTCAGATTCTTGCTAATTGATAAATTCTCAAAAAAGCCAATATTTACATATGTATGCAATTATTTTAATTGTTGACCTATCAACAAACCTAGTAACTCTTACAAAAAAATTATTTCATGGTATTTTTTTTAACTTGCATAGGCTCATTCTGATATTATTTCCTTTCAGGAACATATCTGGTGACTGCATATAAATTCAGGAAATTTGTAATACTCGTATTGTAACTATAGCAAATCGAAAATTATAAACACTTATTAAAATTCGTTATCATCCCTTCCTTCAAAAACGAAACAATAATATATATAACTGAATAAAACAATATGGAAATTATACTGCATATAATTTATGAAAAATTGAAGGAAATATTTCAAAATGAATATTAAAGTCATGTGTCTCTTGGGAAAAAGGGGTTCCATGAAATTAGAATCAAAATTAATCAAAAAATCTCAAGAGCGCATGAAATATGAAATTTGATTGCTGCAAAGCAGTATTTTGCTGTGCCTGAATGAAAAAGTTAAGCTTGTAAATTTAACTTTGAGTGTACTTTTCGTTTTAAATCAACTGAGACCATACATATAAGTTTGTTGACAAATAATCCCAAACACAAGTTTCTTTTTTAATCATTCATGTCAAAAATAAAAAGCCCTTAAGAGTAAATTTAACTATATGTATATTATTAAGATTCAAAATATTGAAAATGGTCATTCATTTCAATTAAGCCTACCAAAGTCAATGCCGCCCAAAATGTTATGTTTCAAGAAAACAAAACGAACTAAAGCTTAAGATTTAATATGATTTGCAATTTTAAACAATGCAGATAAACATCCTACTATGACTTTCAAATACCATTCATATAGACAAATGGTCGCATTTTTTCCTGTAAAAGACGCCGTATCTAGCGCATTCATCTTCTCAATAGCTCTTATGTCCTATTGTGGTCGGACTATGATTAATATCGGTCCAGCTGGAGGTCTAACTTAGGAAAACTTACACGGTTGCAAACTTTGCGCTACAACACAGCCTTTATCAACAGGTGCACGTCTTTGAGAATTTCGGAGGAGGAAAGGGGTATAATTTCCGTGAATAAAATGTTCTTGAATAATGACAGATAATTTCTGCGTTTTAAAAAGTAATAATTATTTCAACTATTTTACACCACGTTTTGTATAATGTTAAATATGTTTTTTAAGTCACAAGCGAACGGACAGGCAGTTTGCTCACCTGGTGGTAAGTGATACGCCTGACCATACCAATTGTATTTTCCGCTAACACTTCCCTGCGCTTATCACCCGATGTTAGCTCTTCGACGACTGATGTTAGGTCTCTTATACCCAATATTTTTTCTAGCTACATTGCCCTCAACCCGAAACACAGAAGTAAAACCACTCCTATTTAATGGGGTGATATCTGAGTATGCTTTTTTCCTATATTATGGTCTGGACCCTAACCGTCCTTACCTTTGGTTTGCTCTCAAGTAATACAAAGTTTAATAAAATAAAAGTTTATGAATAAAACTATACATACATATTTCTTGACTACACTAACTAGGTCTCTAACGCGCTTCAAGTGTCAGTTTGCATTCCAGTAAGATTGTAAAAATTGCGCAGACAAATGCAAACATTTCAACTGAGCTGTACTGTCACGTCCTGTAGCTGAAGGTTGCTATCTGAGAAATTCAATCTTTCAAGTATCCAAAATAAACAATTTAGGACAACCATCGTGGAACAAAGGCATACACATGTTGAATCGACTGATAAAAAAATGTATTAATAAGGTAAAATTGAAAGGTATGGTGAGAAAATAGTGAATAATGTTCTTAGCTACGTTCTATGTTAACAACAATCAAAAATCGCACTATTTTTTCAGAACTGGAACAAACTTGCTTAGTAATTTAACATTTTATTTTTTCAAAATGTATCGATTTGTACGAGTAGGTGCCTATGTGTACGTGACATATATTTTTTTGCTACAATTATCAACTATTGTTACCGACTTAGTTTATACAGGCTAGATTGATTTTTTTTATTATGCTAAATATTCTATTCAAAATTTAAAATTTATCACTTATCCACATTCAGTCTACAAGTATTGTCAACAACTGCACTGAGTAGTCCCAGCTTTTGAACTTCTGTCAACAAGATTTGCTGATAAGAGGCAGTACAGTTTTCCAACTCGTTTACCTGTTGTTTTAAACAGTAATTTATTTTGATTGTTCACCGTGATTTAGTTAGTAACTCAGTTAGTTACTCTCCTCGAATTAACTTTCACAAACATTTTGTTTTAATAACAAATAAATGAAATTAGAGTGTTCTTTACTAATATTAAAATACGGGTTTTTTATTACATCCATATGACTGTATAAGTAGGTATGTAAGGTATTAATACCGATTTATTTTTGCGTTTTGTCTGTTTTTTTCCATTAAATATCAACTCTAGAACAGTTTAAACAACTTTGACGGGATTTTCTCCGGCAGATAGCCAGTTCATGGTGTCAAGCAGGACTGTGATTTATGATAATTGAGATATGAAAGTAACAGATAGGTGCATGTGGCGTAATCACCACGTCGGTTGCCAAATGCGAGATAACATAAACCTGAGGTAAGCCTGGAAAAGGCAATCTCTGGCTACATGTGCCAGGATTAACTATGACTGCGCGTGTAGCTAAGGTCAATCTGATATTTATAATTCATCAGAAGTTTTCGCCCGTCAGAGAAGCGAGGGAATATTTTTTTTTTTTTATTTGGTGATATGTATTTTTATTATTGCACAATAATTTATTGTTCTTTATGCACATACATTTGCAAATGTGCTTTGTACGTTGGTTTTTGTAGACTTTATTAATATAAACAGGGGTAGCAAACAGTGTTTCACCCACAACCACCAAGTCGTACATCGTTTTGTAACAATAATATCGTTTTTTTTTTATTCGATTCACAATACATAAATAGGGGTCAGTAGTTTGGTAACTTCTGACCAATAACTGGGCACTGTTATTTTATAGCATAAATAAACTACCTAGACAACACGTCACCTTCTCTTTTTCTTTCATACAATTCAAAGACATAGTTCCTCGCAACATGCTAAATATCACACGTAAATTGTTTGGATATTTCGTCGCGGAGGCTGTTGAACTACACAATATATGGATAGTTTTGAATATACGTTTGACAATTACAGACTGATAATCGGGTAAATTATAATTGAGAAGCATGTGTTCACAAATACAATTATGTAATAATATTAAAGGTAAACTCAATGTACAGTATTTTATTAATACATAACAATGTTACCAAAGTAGTAGACGGACGTGAAGACAGTGATCCCATCAACTTCACCAGTGTTGGTAACAAATTACGATAAATATTTTGTTCATTTAAGCTCTAGACATTTTATTAAGTCCTCTGAGATTTTCCGGAGCATGAAGTGCCGATATGTATGATAAGTCTAGGTATTTCATAAAATGCCCATTTAAACAATTGGCCTATGACATAATTTTTGTTTATATTACGAGTATGCTATCCATTTTGGCTTATATTGTAACAATGTTGGGTGACAACGATATTGGTTATGTGCTCTTTGGGTTTGTACATTTTCACCAAATAAGTTCCATATATGATATTCCATATATTGTTAACTATGTTCCATATATCTTCTTCTTAGCGTATCGATAGCAAAAACAATTATTATTCCATATATTGTTAACTATGTTCCATATATTGTTAACTATGCAGTGGTTGGAACGCCTATCCAATTTATTATGTTAACAAATAATAAGGCCAAATCCGAAAACACAAAGCACAGAAACATTTCGTTTCAAATTATAAAAGACTACGCCAAACCAGAGTTCGCATTGGGAACTGGTCTTAATTTTTTGAATCAGCACACAAATCTGACGGAATTCAGAATTAAAATGTTGCTGGAACAAAATGGATTCGGTGCGAATGTCTTGGTAAAGTATCGATTCCAACAGGCACTTTTCACCCCTTCGAATAAATCACCAAGATTTTCATAAAGTAGGCGTAAACTTCCGAAAAGTGCGAAAGTGCAAATATGGAAATTATCAACTTTTCCCAAAATAATTTTACCTCTTTTCAATAAAAGTTATGAAGAGTACAGGCAAAGGGCAGAGCGATATTTCTTGAAG
Organism: Leucinodes orbonalis; assembly: GCA_019425675.1. NCBI lineage: Eukaryota > Metazoa > Arthropoda > Insecta > Lepidoptera > Crambidae > Leucinodes > Leucinodes orbonalis. Next base: position 88,226 of record PQWD01007326.1, on the reverse strand, counting down.
TGATTGGAAGTAATAAATTATAAGGCGTACATACAAGTAGTTGGAAATAGCACTGCCACCTATATATGTGAGAAAGAAAAATGCGTTACCAAACTTTTAAATAAAAATTGCATCTTTTGAATGAATGCAATTTGAGGAACGAGGAAGTGTTAAGGCTGTTTCAGTATTCCTCCACTATATTGTTCATTTCTTACTTTCCAACTGATGCTTCAGGATCTTCGTTTTTTTTATTTTTTTGATATTTTTTTCGTTAATAGTTTGTTCCTATAAATATAAAGTCCCAGGCACAGGGCTGGGATGGCCTCCGGTGGCCGTTGGAGCAGATGTGTTCTGGAGTGAAGATTGCATCTTGGCAAGCGTAGCGTGGGACGCCCTCCGGCCCGATGGACCGACGACTTGCGAAGGTCGCTGGTGGAGGCTGGTTGAGAAAAACGGAGGACTGGGTTATCTGGCGCAAAATGGGGGAGACCTATGTCCATCAGTGGACTACGGCGTATTATCGACTACTGTCCTAAGATCGTGGCCCAGACCACAAGCCCGTGGAGGCAGTTAAAAATAAAAAATCTCTTAACTAATCATTCACTTATTTATTACTCTTGCGTTACAAAGAGTAGTAAGTTAATTCAATCAGTCAAGTGGACCATTTTTAATGACAATATTATTTAAATAGCTATTCTATTGTGAATTAAATTTTCGTACTTAGAATGCTCTTAGCACCGATCTGTTCGAAATCTTGTCAGAGTATGTGACTTTGCTCCTAACGGAGATCTTTGCCGGTGACAAACGTTGGATTAAGACCTTAAATTTATTAAAGCTGCAGCCAAAGACGATTCCATTGCGTTCAAATAACCACTTCCTTGTTATTTGCAGAAGTATGTTTTAGGCTAAAGAGTATTATTGTAAATGTAAAATCTTCTAGCAATAGAGTCATGCACAAATATTATGTTACGAGGGTCATATGAATAATTTATTTAAGAGGTAGTAAATAAATTATTCATATACATATTATGTATAGTTAAAGACTTAAGGACATCAAATTAGCTTCGTCACCAGGTAGCTAAACAAGAAATGCGACCGAGCTTGTATTAAAACTGGAGAGGTTGATATCTAACTGTTTAAATACTAGATTCAATATTATTTTACCGATGAAAATTGTAGAGTCAGCAAGTTAAATAGACAATGTATGTCGCAAAACTGATAGTCGTTGGAACAGACGAGCATTCTTAAGTTCATCTTAATGCTTTCAAAATAATTTCTGTCGATACTGACAATGATGAAAAAGATTAGTCCAGTTGTTACATAATTAACAAAATATTTTCACTGTTCTGCCGAAATTGTGGCCGAGGCCATTTAACTTATCTAATGAACGCTCCCCTGGAAAGCTCGGTATCGGTATAATTAAAATGCGATATTTTACTTCGGCCCCTGAGCCCTTGAGCCGATAAAGCTGAGCGTTCAAAAGATCATCCACGTTTATTTCAGCCGTGCATTAGACCTGTATTACACTCTAAGCTGTATGAATCCACTCACAACTACACAATTATTTCCACTATAATCTAGAATATTATAGTGGAAAATAAATAACAAAAATTCTATTATTTTTATTTTATTTATGTACTAAATAGCTAGGTACAATACAAAATTATTTTCATTGTTATTAGTTCAACGATTTGTATGTGCAGTTTTATTGAATTGTTGTGATCTGCTAAGGTACTTATTTATATATATTTTGACAACTGTGTGTATTTCCCATGTATATATTACCTATATGTATTCATTAACCACCATTTACGAGTTTTGTGTACATTTATAATTTGTTTTTCATGTAGTTAAAGTTAGTCGCTTGGTTTGGGACTAGATGTCGATTTAATAAAGTCTGGGGTTATTTATTATTATCCTACTGGTAGAAATAGCTTTGCAATGTATGAGAAATTTCCTAAAACGGTTGGCTTTTCTCACCGGTTTCTTTATACAGATTGGTTTTAACAGTAAATATACGCCATGCCGTAAGATCATGTTGATGTAGAATTACTTGTAACCGGAAGCGGTACATTGTAACCGGTAGCGCAATTTTAATGAAATTTACGGTAGGATGGATGGTAGTTGAGTAACTGTAACGATGTTATTTTAGGAGGTCTTTTTAACAAATATTTTCAGGTTACTATACTAATGACAAAAGATACATTAATTATCTGTTTTCGGTGTTGCTTGTTGCATAAAAAAGTTCAACTATAAACTAACACCTCCATAAGTGTCTTGTAATTCGCTACGTAGCAATCATTTTTATAGCATTTCGCACTGTAAATTATTATTTTAAGGATCCATTTGTATCTAATACACTTAACGTTCTTCTTTCTAGAATTATAAATTAATCATTTGATACTAAAACAAATTTTCTCAAAACATTGGTCGGAAGCCATGTTTATTTCAAACGCAATCTCGGTTGAAGGTTTAATAGTTCCGCTTAGTGAACTGCACTTGAATAATCTTATTTGGTTTCAACGTTAAGCTGTATTATCTCGAATAGATTCATTTTGCCTCAAAGTCCAAAGCTTATAAATGTAATCACATAAATCGGTGTTATTAATTGCACCATTCAAAAAATTGTATCATCAATTTACGTAGCTATTATAATTATTATTAGACTAATATACCTAAATATTTTTAAAAGCAGCTTCATACTCTTTTAAAATCGGACGGTCAGTGCGCTCACCGTTCGCGCAATACGCCTGACCATAACAGATGCTGTGTTGAAGAAAATTAATAACTGTAAGGAATCATTATTTTCCATCGACACCTTGCGCCCAGCACCCGAGAAGTCAGATGTTAGGTCTCTTATTCCCCGCCATTTACTAGCCTACTTCAGTGCCTTCATCTCGAAACACAGCAGTGCAAGACTCCTATTCCACGGGACGATATCTGCACTGCGGTGGTACTTAACTAGGCGACTCAGGACCGAGTTTATGCTACGTAGTAAATTAAATTAAATAATGGATTACGATACAGTCATACGGGAATGGGCCGTCACGACTATTATAGTGATAATACCACTGTTTCATATAAAACTGACATAAATATTACAGGTTTGTGCTTCTTTATCCGATAACTCCATTTTGATACCGAAGGCCCAAAATCTCTTCTTCCACCCAATTTATCTTTTCCCTCTCCCTTTACAAAGTTCGGCAACGCCCTTATTACTTCTTGGGAGAAGTTTGCTTGAGTCACAAAAAAAGGTAAATATTGAGAATCTTCACATCCTCAATGAAATGAGGCCTCTGTTGGCCCCAATAAGCCAACATTTCAACATGACAAGAAATTAATTGTGTATAATTTGCAAAGTGATGCCGTGAAGATTCTGAAGCTTGGCTCCACATAAGATCAGATCTTTAATAATCTTTTTACAGGGTCTTTTCACACTTTATCTTAAGTGGTAGTCTTGGCAACATTTCATATGAAATGATTTTGGTGCAATTCAATTTTACGACAAACATATTAATAAATCGAATTGAGTTCGATCTAAGGTATTTATCATTATGTATTTGTGGTTTGCCCATATGTATTACAGTTTTTAACTAAGCCACGCAAAAAAGGTTCGCTCTATAAAATACTCCGGGAAAAAGAAAATAAGGCCAAATATGTTAGCTTTTGGGAAAATTGTCAAGGAATAATGTGGTCTGGAATTGGGAGGTTGCGTTATCAACTCGCGAATTTTTTGAATGTGCGTTAATTCCACGCTGGATATAATAAAAAGAAAATGGGCTTAGAAACCAATCCCTCTGAAATATCAATAATTGTTAATTATAGTTAGCAATATAAACAGATTAACAACGTACGTGATTACCATGATAAAAAGCAACAATTTCGTTGCTTTTTATCTATATAACCATTTAACTCATTATTGGATATGTGTGGTCACCTTTTATTGAATTCAAAAAAGGAGGTTACTCAATTCGACCGTTATTTCACTTTTTTTCTTTTGGTAATAGAGAATCGAGGGAACATACAAAAATTGTAGGCGACTCACAGCAACTGCTACTTTATTATAGTATATATACTACGTTTTTTTTTAATACGAATCACTCAAAACTGTAAAAAAAATCATAAACATACCGACTTCTAACTAAAAAGCAAAAAATAAATTATTTTTAGCTAGGTCAATAGTAATGGCTAAATAATTCCTTCATCATTTTTAAGTCGGTGCCAATAGCCAAACAAACTCTTGAGCTTTATATTTTAGGTAAGTATACACATTCATTCTCAGTTCATGTTTTACATTTAAATAATATTATGATATAATTTATTGTTTTATGTTTGGAACTTAATGTGAGGTAAACTCTCTAACTCAACCGCAATCATAGATCACAATGAAGATAAAGCCCTACGTGAACCCTTTTGAGGAAATATAATAAGGCAGCATTAAGTTCCGCGAATAAATTAGGTTTGGGCCTAAACGTTGACCTTTCGGTAGTAGAAGGATCGTATACAGGGAGTCACGCAGATTGAACTTGTCAAGGTAATTTACTGAAAACTATGAGGTTTATTTTTTAGAAGTAAGAGCACCTTGGAAACTTATTTGTGGAAGCGGAAAAAGCTAGTATAACGTAACACTGCAGTACAAGGGCAAGGTATTCAACTAACTTGTAATGTAACTTTTTATTATTAAAATATATATGTTATTAGAAATTTCTATATTAACCCCTTTAGTTTATTTTTTTACAGGAAATCCCAGGATTGTATTATATACCATCTTTAGTTTTGTTCAAAAACGTAGCAACTACTACTATAAAATTGCATTTCGTACTACTTGCACGCTCCCTTATTAGCTTACTGCATCATCATCCGACTATAATATATAATAATTCTTCAGGGACACCTTTCTTCCCACATAGTATGACTGTGGAGATTTTGGGCCGTAACCCACCATCGCTATTTGGCCGCGTGAGGATTGGTGGCTGTTAACGAGTACTTACTACTTCGGAAAGCATGTTAAGCCGGAACCAACGGCTTAACGGGCTCTTCTGAGCACGGAACAGCTTATCGTTTTAGACAATCAGGTGATTCAATTTGAAATGTCCTAACCAAACTGGAAAAATCGCACAAAGTGACTAACACTTGCTCGCCCCGCGGAATCCGAACCTACGAATTTCGGATCATGTAGCGATTTACTTAATGATATTCTGTATATACAAAGCTACGCCATCCGTGCCTTAAAAACGAACCGCCGAAGAGAGTACAGTTTGTACTCATTTGTTACGTAGGTACGAGTAAATGTGTTCGAAATTCGATATATACGTGTATGCGTGCTGTCACTGCATTCGGAACACTTTTCGATTGTTTTGTGAGCATATCACGAATTTTTTTACTTCATTGAAGTTACTAGACTACGTAGGCATTTAGTATAAGAATAAGATGATCAAAAAAAAGATATTATCCTGAAGTAACTTTGTTTAACATACCATAAATAGAATTCACGAGTCTTATTACCTACATCTTTTCTGATCTTTAATGACAATTTGCAAAAGCCGCAATAAAGTTTTTCTGTTAGGCATCAAATAACGCCCACCAAAGGAATACCGTTTCAGAAACAAATTATGTCAGACCCCATTTCAAAGACACTTAGATGTGAGCTTTATTTCATATTTCTCGTTTTCTCTTAAACATTTAAATTGCCATCCGTACCGTTGCGGCATTACGCGCGTAATATCCCCAGATTTCATGCAATTTAGTTGCAACCTTGTAGTTGGGAGGAAGGTAAAAAATATTAGTTTCCCGGAGTACTGCGGGGGTTTTGAATCGCTTGTGCGTTTATTACGTTTACTGCAAAATAATGGTCTTTAAGGTAATCATGCTCTCCATTAGTGAAATTTGAAACAAAATAATTGCTAAGTGCAAATACTGTTGGTAATAATGTAAGTACATAGGACTTCACCTTATATACGTAACCAAATAAATCAAAACCTTTATTAGACAAGATTCCAAATTCTGTTCGTTTATTCCTTTTGGGACGACTCATTTGGTGTAATGGTTGAGAGTCGGCTGCTACACTAAGGGTTCCGCGTCCGATCCTCGGACAGTGCAAAAAAAAAAATGCTGGGTGATTTAAAAAAAAAATGTTTATTGGCTATTTAGAAATACAAACGTTACGCTTCATTTGAGGCTAGATGGTGTTTTATGAATTCAGTGGATATTTATTTATTTTTACTCATTCCTACCGGTAAAAGTTCTCTACTCTGCTTTTTTCTACAGTAAAATGGCATAATGCGTAAATTTCAAAGTTTTTTTTTTAAATTATTACCTTCAATAAAAATATTACATTGGAAAACACACCACAATACCGAGCAACCGCACGATACTTATTGTGAATATTTGTGAATAAGGTTGCAAAATTTTAAGCGAAACTATTTTAAACATAAAAGGTACTTCAACTGGACAATTCCAATGTTTGCATTCAACGTCAGACTCAGATGCCCACTGGGAAATTACGTTTCATTATAGTAAAGTGATGGGAAAGGGTAAAAACTTAATATCCGCTGGAACACCCTCCGCCTATTGTGTAGATAGAGTGTACCTACTGAATTCAAGTTAGTTATTTCACAAGCACACTATGACCATTCGTATGATGACTAATGATGTAAAAAGTATAGATTCGTGATATGTTCACAAAACAACGGAAAACAGTTTCCGAATGCAGCGACAACACACGTACATATTTCGAATGAGCGTACATTTACCTAAAGAAAGAGCCTACAACTGTATTCTCTTTGGCGGTTCGTATTTGGGGCACGGGAAGCGTATCTACCTTTATATATACAGAATATCAATGATGATGACGGCTTATTAGAAGAATCATCTTTAAGACTGCAGCCTGAGCCTAAACGGGCTGTCTACTGCTGACAAAGGCCCTTTTTGAAGGAATGTATTATACTGCTGAATAAGACATATATGATATATAGGACTGTTTTCAAAAGTAGCCAGGAAAAACTTTGTTTACAACAAATAAATCTGTAGGAGGTGCCTAAGTAAATAATAATATTTATTGTGTTAATTTGCTAGTACTTCATTAGCAAGTACGTTTTGCACTTAGCCGTCTTTAAGATTTATTGCTCAGTTTTTGACAAAATATCATACAATGTTATTTTAAGGTCGTCTGAAGTTTGTGCTAAACTTCTTATTAACCCTATTAAATGCTTTATTTATTAAAGTGATAATTTTGTTAAATTGTGCAATAGCAAAATCTGTCTGTATTTTATTAATATGAAATGAAATGAAAATGAAAAGTATTCAGTTTAGGTCCTTATAGAACACTTATGAATGTCAAATGAAGCTACCACTGGTTCGGGAGGTCGATTTCCACTGAGAAGAAACCAGCAAGAAACTCAGTAGTTACTCTTTTCAAAAAAATGTGTTGAATACAGATTCATTTGTAATCAAAATAATTATATAAAGCAAATTATATTTTCAATTTTTATCGTATTATGTATTGGTAAAAATATAATAATCTTCAAAAGTACTATTAAGCAGTTAAGTATTATATAAATTTAAATAGATGATAACAAAAAAAAACAAAAGTAGTGCAGGCGTGGAGACCAACATGTCCATGAATTTTTATCATTTATATAATCTTCAATACTATAGTAAGCTTTTTATATTAAAATTGACTTTACATGAGACTTGAACTTATGCAGGGGTAAATCGATTACATTTTGTGGTAGCTTATTAAATATTTTAATGCTTAATCCCACAAATGAGTTCCCGACCTTATGCAATCTGAGATTTGGAACGGCAAGTTTGTGTTTGTTCCTAGTGTTCAAACTATGATTATCTGACTTTTTTGAAAATACATGTAAATTTTTGGGTACATAGATGACGCAGTCTAGAATGTACTGAGACGGTAATGTTAAAATATTTATTTGTTTAAATAATTCCCTTAGTGAGTCACGTGATTTAAGGCCGTATATGGCACGGATGGATCCTTTCTGGAATACAAAAATTGTTTGTAGATCAGCAGCAGACCCCCACAAAAGTAGTCCATAAGACATCACGCTGTGAAAATAGCTAAAATACACAAGTCTTGTCTTATCAAACTTAACTTGGGTTGTCGACTTAAGTGTTGAAAGTCCTACAATCTCAAGCAAACGGGTCTGTTAATGTCTTCGTGCTATTTTAACAATGGCCTTGGCCTGAGGATATTTGTAAATTGGCCTATTTTAATGTCCCTAATCACACTTGAGCCGTTTTGATTTATGGGTATCATATATAATGGTTACATTAAAACGTGGTGACCTGGATTTAGAACCAATTATATTCCGCTCCTTCATGAAATCTGAGCCTTCTGATTTATTCAGTTGTTTTGTTTCAATGAATATTAGATTTCGTTGTTAACGTAACCTATTGTTTAATGCATTGAATTGTAAAATTTAAAAGTATCTTCAGTAGTAGAAGTAGGGGTAAAAACTATAGAAACAATAATCTTTAAACATAATTATTTAAAATATAAATTAATTGTTTGTAATATTGAAGTAATCATTTTTTTCTACATGCTTATGAATAAATTATTCGGTCTCTCTCTTCAACCTATCGCAGTCCACTGCTGGACATAGATCTCCCCCATTTTGCGCCAGATATCCCGGTCCTCCGCTTTTCTCATCCAGCTCCCACCAGCGACCTTTCGCAAGTCGTCGGTCCATCGGGCCGGAGGGCGTCCTACGCTACGCTTGCCAAGACGCGGTCTCCACTCCAGAACTCATCTGCTCCAACGGCCATCGGTTCTACGACATACGTGACCAGCCCACTGCCACTTCAAATTGCTGATCCGGCGGGCTATGTCGGTAACTTTAGTTCTCTTGCGGATTAAATCATTTCTGATCTTATCCCTAAGAGAGACTCCAAGCATAGCTCTCTCCATTGCGCGTTGAGTGACTTTGAACTTGTGAACCAATCCCACAGTCAGTGTCCATGTCTCAGCTGCGTATGTTAGCACGGGTATCGGTTGTGGCATGACACGACTGTTGAACATGACTTTTGTCTTGTCCAAATTCATGCCAAGCCCAACTCGTCGGGAAGATTCATTTAGGCTGTTCAGCATCTCCGCAAGCTCTTCGATGACTCTGCCACGATGACGATATCGTCAGCAAACGAAGATGAGAAATATACTCTCCATTGACGTTGACGCCTCGTTCAGACCAGTCCAGGGTCTTGAAGACATCCTCCAAAGCGTTTGTGAACAGTTTCGGGGATTTGGATGGGTCTTGTCCGCTGGTCTAGGATCTGAACGGTCATCGTCGCTGCGTTGGAGAGACACTTCATCACCTCGATATATCGCCAGTCGATACCGCATCGCTGCAGAGCCTCCAGAACAGCCCAGGTTTCGACGGAGTCGAAGGCTTTCTCGTAGTCCACAAATGCCATACACAGCGGCTGGTTATACTCTTCGGTCTTCTGTATAAGCTGCCGAACAGTATGGATGTGGTCCACGGTGCTGTAGCTTTTTCGAAACCCAGCCTGCTCCGGTGGTTGGAATTCGTCAAGTCTAATGGCGAGACGGTTCGCTACAACTCTGGAATTATTCGGTACATACGCCAAAATAAAAAAAATGATGTTTTTTCTGGTGGTATCTAAAATGGCTGGACAGATTTGGACATGAATTCTTTTGACTGCTAGTAAAAAAAAGTGAGAAAAAATATATCACGTCATTAAATTCATTTCATTCATTCATTTCAGGATTTAATGATTGCGTCAGATAATACTATCACTGTCGCTGATATTTGATCCGCTAAAATGACATAGTTTCCAGTTTTATTTATTTATTTATTTCCACTTTCACATTATATCCTAGTGCAGACTCTATCATAATATAATATAAGCAGTTATGGCGACAGCAATTCAAATAAATACAAGATCTACACGACCTTATTCATAGTGACAAGTAAATCTGAGAATGTTGTGCAAAATTAAACCGAACAGGGAATAATAGAAATGTACAGGCTGTTCGCAAAAGCATTTTTGGTTCTGAAAAACGTTTATTTATTTATTCCAATTACACATTAAAATTACAAGAGGCCCAATGCGTTAATGTATAGAATTTAATTTAGTTGCATTACTTTGTCACCTATTATTGTATTAATTGATGTTAAATAATAAATTACGCAAAATAATGACATGACGCTCAGTGCTTACGCACAAACTAAACTAAACTCTGTAGGACATATGTATATACAGTCTTACGGTAGGTACTACTAATTTACTGATAGTATCACTCTTACCTGGTACCAATGTCAGATACATTACATACATTTGATACGTATATTAGGGTTGTTATTAGAGACAAAGGAGTCATGATAGAGAACTTTCTGCTATCCAGAAATCATAGCTATGTGCGTAAACACATATTACATTGGCACACATTTGGATCACAACGACTACAAAGCTTTATTGTCGTTGGTAAATCACGATTAATTTTGAAACTTGGTATTGTAAAAGCCTTGCATGGGTCATAGTGTTACATTCACAAAATGTTTGTTATCAAGCCTTATGCTTGCTAGCCTTTTCTGATACAATATTAAGAGCTCATACAGTACTTAATCTGTATAAAGATTATTTGAAAAATAAAAGTGTGGCGTAGACGAAATGACCATTTACATGGAACGTAGATAGGGGTTCATAGTATTTTATGCTTTAAAATCTTGTGGAGGAATATTTATAATTGTATGACGGTTTTTAAGTGACGTCATACTTAAGCGTGTTAAACGCATTTTTATTTTAAGAACCTCAATGATAAAAACCAGATCACAGGTTTACTGTCTTGGTTGGTTGGTATCTTGTTGCTCGGTAAAGGCTCTCTGAATGTCTACTCTTTGAAAGACATTCGCGTGAACACGATTTACTTAAAATACCCCTCAACTCCTCGATCCCTAACATCCTATATATTGAAACTTTGCACGTGGCGTTTACTTAGCTGTCATTTCGGTCGTTGACGCAGGTAAACTGCGCACCTGTGTTGATTCTCGTCTAGACATTTCACCACTCATCCTAGCATCCTCACTCTTAGTCAATATAAATACGTCGGTTAGTAGCCATTGTCTACGCAATAGTAAAGGCAACTTGAAGTAGGACTTTGTATCTATAAATACATATTACAATATACCTTTGAAGGGACACCGCAATTCAGTGAAGATGTTGAACATTCACTGCCTGTCTTATAGATGGTTTAATAAAACAAGCTCAGTTGTCTCGTGCGCGTTTGGATCGCTGCAAGACCCGGGTGTCATGGGGTCGATTCCGCGAAAAGATCATGTAATGTACTAGGTGCGTTTTTCCCAGTTTGCTAAGAAATTGCTGACTTAATCACCTCATTGTATGAAAAGAAAAATCATTCATGCTACAGAGAGCACGTTAAACCGTTGGTCTCGGCTATAATATTAGGATGGGTAATGAATACCAACCGTACGTATTGGTCTGTTGAGAAATGCCATCTATAGAATTTCTGCATAAAAAACTTTCTTAAAAGAATATCGACATCAGTAGTTTGACCCGAATTTCACGTCACAATTCATTTCTAGATGCGCACGATTTTGCTTATTTACATCCAAACAGGATTCATGAGGCATTTTTAGCCAATTGCTATTGGCTAGTGCGGGCAGTTTGTAAGGAAACAACCTTTCCTGTTGCAGGTCAAGTAACATACTGGCGACGTATCCTGTTTACTTTGAAAGTATTGCAAGTGCAAAACCGGGAGGTATTTGTATGTACGTATGCTAGAAGTATGGCAGTACAATGCATTATCTAAGTTTTTATTTAGACGATATATTTTAAGTTAAACTGTACAAATATCTTCGGAAGATATTCACACAGCATATTCTAACCCAATGTAGGTAGGGAACTTGTACTACTATTATTAAACAAACATAAAATAAGATACCTACAAAAAAAAAACCAGTTTTTTTACATATAAAAATGATTGGTGTGGACTGTTGCCTTCCAATGTGGAAGGTGCAGGTTTAAATCCCGCCACTTACCAGTGTCTTTTCGAAATTATAATATATATGTTTCATATATCCGACGCTTTTACGGTGAAAGCAAACATCATGAGGAAACCTGCGCACGCCTAAGAAGAGATTCAAAGGTTGTGCGTGAAGTTGACCAATCCGCACTGGGCCCGCGTGGACTATTAAAGCCTATTACGGTATGGAGCGTGCCCTTCGGTGGGGACGTAGGTATAATGAGCTGAAATGCTGTAAAATTAGATTAAAGTACATTTTTCATTTGATTCCACAATAATGTATACAATTTGCAACATGCAACTTTGAAGTTATTCTGGTTTCCTGAGTATTTGTAGTGTTAATGTTATTTATTTTATAAGTTTTCAAACTAAGTTTCTCATTGCTTAAATATACTTTTGGTTATTTCATAATTTTAACCCTCTAGGCATTCACAGAGCGCGATATAGCCCAAAACTAAGTAACTACAACAACGTAAACAAAGTAACGTTTTATAGTATTCCTAAAACATTACAGATAACTCGTTACTGAAAAATATACCCAAATTCAATAGTTGCAAGTTTCTCATTATTTTAACAATCCCAATAAAATAACAAAAATCATGCACGTGAATTGGAACTTAAACTGCGCAATAGATATCTCTCCGCGTTCCATTTCATTTAAAATAAACCGATACAGCAATAAAGTTTATTCAGTAGCCAGATTTTGTTTTATGAGTAAAAATGCAACTATGGAGTCTGGTACAATAGTCGTAAAAACCAAATAAAACCGGATTAACATCTGAAATAAAGCAGCGCGGGAGTACGGCGTGTACAATGCGGGCCAAAGCATTGCCTGCATTGATTCTATTTACGGTAATATTTTGAACCTATTTCCACGGGAACAGTGTACGTTTTCTTGACATTAAGTGAGCCAGTCGACATTGGAAAATGTTTTGCTATCAACGTGTTCAGTACGTGAATTGAACCCGTCTTCAAAAGGGTGCAGATAAAGCGGATAGTCTTTATAATTTATTTGATATAGTATTTGATGATATCTTTTTTAAAAGTTATCAGTAGCAGTACCGGTATTAGTTCGTATTATAAAAAAAGTAAGCCGATTGTGTAATCTAGCAGATTTTTGAAACTAAAAACAAAATTGGGTTACTACTGTGACACATACATAATAAACACTAATTATCGATTATAGCTGGTAATGATAAAGGTAGAGATTATTTGTTGCATTTTGTACAGAAAGAACTGTTACTAAGTTATATTTTTTTAAGGCTGTAAGTTTAGTAATTATTAATGGTGTGATCAGGACCTAGCTACTTCAATCGCCCTTCCATTTTGTTTTAACTGTAACAGATTTAGCTTAGACGATGTAAATGTTATACTATCCAGTCAGATAAGTATCATTCATATTAACTCTTTGATCGCCAATGACACTTAAAGGCGTCAGAAAAATAGAATAGAATAGAAAAACGTTTATTTGACCACACAAAAAACACGAATATACAGTTTAACATAGAAGATACAATATAACAATTACAATTTTACACAGTTTACAATGATTGATACAAAGAGGAAATACACTAATAAAAAAACAAATATGTAATTAAAGGAATAATTAATATAAAGATAAATATATGAATGAAAAAATAAATAGTAATAATGTGGTCAAAGGGGCCCCATCTCAGCTTAGGCTGCCGCATGTTACGTGCGTTTATATAATTCATTGATTTTAGAGTTGCCGCGGCAGCGCTGATATTATGACAGAGCCCGAGTGACAATAGATTAAAAATAGATTTTCTATTGTGTCTGAATTCCTAGCGTTCAAAGTGATTTTTTTTTCATACGCATATTGCTTATTCCATAAAAGCTTGTGAGACTTGAGCTCATTAATAAAAAACCATCATAAAAGATCGGAAAAGTTGACTCATCAATAATTATACAAATGTTATCCTTGATCTAGATAGAGAAGCAATATCCTACTTTGAAAATTTAACGAATAAATGTTGTTTCATAAATACATCCAATGTCATTGGCACGCAGTGTATTCCAGATTTATAGAACATTTAGCAGCACAAGCCCGTCCGCGAATGAATAAAATATAATCAACGTATTTCGTATTTCACATGGTACCTAAGCGTTGACATTATAAACGTTTTCCTATGAATGACAATTTATATGAATATTGCCATATGAATTCATATTAATATTTCAAGCTTATAAAAATATACATGCACGCACACAAGATTCGGAGTATAGATATTGGAGCACATTAATATTATGAATGAATAGTGTAGTGTGTGTAAGCAACTACCCTCACACATAGGTATAAGCTAGAATTTAAGCGTAGTTTTAAGTTATTTTATAAACAATATACTCTGATTGCAAACTCTATACCTGTTTTTATTTAGTCTCCGGTCCCCACATTTTATAAAGATCCTGGCAGGATATTGTCTTTTGTGTATTGTCTATCAAATAACTTAATACTACGCTTATATACAAGCCTATACCTATGTGTGAGGATGGTTGCTTACACACACTACAATAGCAATATAAGCTATGTTATTAACCTGGGGGGGCTACTGTCATCTCTTAAAACAGTATTATTATAACATTACTTCGCCTTTTCAAGTACAAAAATGCTGGCGTTTCATTAGAGTAATAATATTTTAAGAGATGGCTTTAACCTCCCAGAATGAATTATCAATATTATAAAAACACATAAAGGCAACTTCACATTTTGCCGGCAAACTGTTGCTTGAAGAAATGAGAAATACATTTCTTCAAGAAAAGACACAAAATCATATTCATTCATTGTAGTAAAACGATTATTTCGATATCACGGACGAATTAAAAAACGCTCCAATTTTATTTATATATAGCATTTATGTATAATAGATTATTTTTAGATTATTATTAGATTACAAGTTATATTTATGAAACATGTTAACTAACATTGTAATTCGCATATAAGGCAAGGGAACATGAATCAGAAATTTAAAATTATAATTGGCCCATGTCAAGTTGAGTTTCTCTCAACATTTATTTCCAGACCTTGAAAGCTGAATTTATATTGGTTTAAATGTATTATTTCAGGTGTTATCAAAAATAAAGGCCTCTTACAACACCACAAGCACATTCCTAGACAATATGAATATGGTGTCAATAAGGTATGTAGACCACTAATTCACTTCCACATAAAATGTACATATGCATGTCAAATAAGATATTTGATTGCCTTCTTGGATATGTATTCTCAGCTATGAGTTTAGGAATGCTACGAGATCTAGGGGTCGGTTCGGTTCCCTCGGGGACGCCGCAAAGTGAAATTCCCTGTGTCTGATTTTTCTTTGTGTGCGATTGTTAGGACTTTGCAGACCGAATCACCTGATTGTATGTAAGGGAAGACAATTTCTTTGGATAATACGATCAGACGTGACACCAGCATAAATATAAAACAGTAGTCATTAACACCTGCCAATCTATAATGGATCCATGTGACAGGTTACGATCCGATCTCCCCATAGCTAAGCTGTGCCGTAAAGCCTGTGCTTTGCAGTGGGCTTGAATAGGCTGATGATAAACCTTGACTTTTTTGAAGAACGATTTCCGTACACCATTTTCCGTAACACAAACTCGCTTTTTTATTTGATAACAAAAGCAAGTCGCGTATGAAGCCACTTCAATACCGTACATTTGACACAAAAGAAAGATTACCCCGAAAGAAATGGTTACCTTTTGTCAAAGAGCCTATTATTTGAAACCTTTTTGTAGCAATAAAGGTTATGCTCTAGGATACCTGCTAGCTTATATTTTGTAGGTATAATGGACGTTAATATTGATGCTTTATTGTTAGATATTTTGTGTCGATGTAAAACGGTAAACGGCCAGTTGTTTTATTTAAACGCTATCGGATCGGGTTAAAAGAACGTTCCTTTATATTGTGTCTGTTGGGGTTGGAATACGTAATACATAAGTCTTAGAAACGTTGTATTGGTATTGTGATAAAAAAAGTCATTTAGCAATATTAACCTTGACAAAATACGCAGATAAAGCATTTAACATTAAAATGACTGGACTAAATAAAAAACCTCTCGGTTTCCTTTTTGATACTTATTGAACTATGTGGGTGTCTATTTAAGAATAAGGTGGAGGTAAACAAATGCATGTCAACTACTTGGGGTCGATCCGCGTGGAAATCATAAGGGAAGGTCTTCGTTAAGCAATGATGATGATGAAATATAATTATAACTATGTCCGGGTCACTGGAATCCCATTTCCATCATAGTCAGCATCAGCTCATTATACGTTCCCACAAAGGAGCACGAGCCCGAAACGGGTGAAGCCTTTAAATGTCCATGCGGGCCAAATGTCGACTGGCTGATTTCATGCACAATCTTGAAGCTCCTTGCAAGCTTGCGCAGGTTTCCTCACGATATTTTCCTTCACCATAAGAGCGTCGGCTAAACGTATAAATAATTTCGAAAATACATTGGTACGTGGCGGAGTTTGAACCTGCACCCTCCAGATCCGAAGGCAACAGTCTACACCAATTACTAATTACTATTTTCAATAGAAATAAGACTATGGAAATAATATAAAAATAGGGTAACCATTTTCAGTTTTAAGCCAATAATATGTTTCTTTTCTATAATATATTTAAAAATATTGATATGGCATAATTACTATGAACTTGCACAGCATGCAATGACAATTATACTGTTTAATAATAATAAAAAAAACTTAAATGCACAGAAAAAAACAATACATTTATTGAATAAATAAAGATAAGTACAATTAAGGCGGTCTTATGGCTATAAAGCAATATCTTCCAGACTTCATGAGACTGTTATTGACTGAAATGTTTATCACTACGAAAACGTCAAACACATAAAAAATTAAAACATGATCAAGGCTAATTTGCCATAAACATAATATTTTTTATCAAAATGTATATTGCTTAAGTTTATTTGTTCCGTGATGATTATGGTTTTATTACAAAGAATCATATTTAAATCTTACCATTAATCATGCAATTCATAAAATTATTCATAAGGTTACTTAGTCAACGAGTTCATGATTCATAACAAGACCGTGTTTAATCTAATAATGCATCCCGTTCCACAGACGGCAAACATATTAGACCGTTTCTAGCAAATTTCGGTCGAAGTCAGACTCCTGTTAACCGACCAGATTGCATAGTACACATGCCTAGCAAAGGATATACCAGTATTAACATAATAATTCGATGTCATGCATGTGGCTGCGGTGGGTTTTGCTTCTAGTAATATTATGTACTCCTAGTAGCGGCACTTATGTGTAGTGTTTGAAATATAACTCATGATCGTAATGTTTTTTTTATGGTAAATTTGCACAAATGCATTTGATGATACTGATCTTTACTTTATAGTGAAGAAATTTGTGTTCATCATCAGCCTTTAACCCTTTGATCGCCAATGACGCCTTAAGGCGCCAGATACAATAGATATTCTATTATGTCTGGATTTCCAGCGTTCAATGGGTTAGCGTCTCAATGCAGCAACAGACCTTCCTTAATATCATGGTTATGAGAACTGTGGTTTACGGCCCAAAGTTCCAGACCCAGTAGATTAGTGGATGTTAACAACTATAATACAAAGATTATAGTAGCGACAGGTGGCTTAATGTACCCTTCGAATCAGGGATTGTATTTCTTTCCAAACACGTTTATTTACACTAGTACTTGACTAATAAGATCTTGCAAAAACAGAAGTTCTATCACCTCAAGTGTAAGGATTGTAGTTACTTCACTTATCATCATCATCAGCTTATCAAATGTAACCAATTAGGATCACGAGCCTACCCGTTAGTGATCCACGCGGGCCCAGTGTAGTTGACTGACTTCACGCACAACCTTTGAATTTCTTCATAGGCGTGCGCATGTGTTCTCATGATGTTTTTCTTCACCGTAAGAGCGTCGGATAAATGTACATATAGTTTCGAAATTTTGAAAAGACATTGGTACGTGGTGGGATTTGAACCTGCACCCTTCAGCAAGGCAACAGTCCACACCAATAAGCCACTGATGCTCTTCACGTCAAATTCCAGATATCTTGGAATAAGTAGTGATATTTTTGAATTTTAATCTTACTGATAACCAACACCTACTTAAAAAACCATCTTTTTGACAATATACTATACGTCTGTTTCAGTCCAACTACAATAGTCTTGGTGGAAGAAATCGAAACCCTTGTAATGAAGAAACAAATTGGAGACAGACAAGTAAGAAGATATTACGACAAATACAATACGCCTTTTGTGGATTTAAGCAAGGCGAAACGACCTT
Source organism: Leucinodes orbonalis (assembly GCA_019425675.1). Lineage (NCBI taxonomy): Eukaryota > Metazoa > Arthropoda > Insecta > Lepidoptera > Crambidae > Leucinodes > Leucinodes orbonalis. The sequence goes on along the minus strand of PQWD01007326.1, from coordinate 69,915 downwards.
GATATCTACAAGTCTTTCAACCTCTTTTTTAATACAAACAACTACAAAACGTCGATTTCTCTTTGTATTTTAAGTCATTGTTGTCAATATTAAAAGTGTCCCATCTGTTTTACCAAAGAAGGGTATTAGATAGATGAATAATTTTTAATTTAGAATATAAGCAATGCTTTTATACGACTTTAAAGCATAATATACGTTTTTTGCATAAGGTAACGTAGTAAAAAAAACCACCAATAGGTACATAAGTTTTTAAGTGCCATGCTTAGGCACGAATAGGCCGGAAACATATTTACAGCCTCACAAAAACTGATGTGAAACAGCGTTTTGAATCTTTGATTTTGAGCAGTCTGTATCCTTCCTGTGCTAGCCACCTTTAACATGTCTTTCATCCATCGTGGTGCTGGATTCGCGACGTTTGACTAAAAGAGGTCCCCACCTTAACACATTGCACTGAACATCATATCGTCTGATGGCGGGCCTTTTTCCACTTCAGCGTACTAATTCTGTTATCAACGTCATTGACATTGGTAGAAGAATAACTTCATTACAAAATTCATGCGCGAACTAAATCTAAAGCATTGCACGTTTCTTTACATACTGAGCAACTTTGAACCTATGGACTAGTCCTACGTAAATTGTCCAAGCCTTAGACCCGTTATGTCCATGTCTTGGACACTTTATAGAGATTTAAAACCGTCAAATTATATAAAATGTATTCAATATATGCCAAAGAAATCAACAAAAACTTATTCAATGTCAATCACAAAATTATTTGCATTCGGAATATAATTTAGAATAAAAAACATTTGAATTTTCGTAAATATATACAACCAAATAGGTTATTTGACGCATAACTTGAAATTTAACCAACTTTCGTAGTCGAATGTAAATAGTGTGATAGGCGATTTTTGAAATGAGGCCTTCCCGTCCTGGCTATCCATGCCAAAGCTGAGTGGCCTGGAGTGTGAACGACCTGGATAAGAAATTGGAGCAGTGTACGAGTAATGGGGTATAGATACCAAGTTTAACTGAGGAGCGCAAATGCGGCCATGGGTGAGGGAAATAATCTGTGTGATAGATATACTCGTATATAGGTAAAGTATATTTATATTATTGAGTTATCATTGTTATCAATGTGGTGTAAAAAATCATAAAAAATATCTATTTACCATGTGGTACCAACAGGAAAAGCTTCTTGCCTAAATTACTACTATATGACGCTGTGTAAAATGTCACGGTATATATTTGTTTACTTCAACCCCTAGACGCAAAAAGGACGGGTTGTTATAAGTTTGACGTGCCTGTGTGTGTGTGTCTGTCTGTGGCATCGTAGCTTCCGAACGTATGGACCGATTTTAATTTTGTTTTTTTTTTTGTTTGAAAGTTAAATATGGCAAGAGTGTTCATAGCTGTGTATGTATGCATATATGTAACACAAAGGTATTTTTTCGTTAAGCTCGCTTGATCATTTCATTTGAAACTAATAAAAGCTACAGAGTACGACATGATGAATACTTTGTAACGAAAGAAATAATATATCACTTCTGCTTACGAACTTCTCAAATGAACGCAAGCAATTCTGTAACCTATTTGAACAAAGACTTGGCACATTATTCCATCGCATATGCGACAAGAATTTCACAGTTTATAAGAGATTGTTGTAAATCAAGGGGAGGTGGGACGGAGAAAGTACAGACCTCCGCAAATGCCTCGATAAATATTAGGAAAAGACAATGTGAATAAAATTCAAGATAAAAAGAAACGAAACGATGCCTAAGGCGGATCTTGTGGCAGTTATAGGAATAAACCGAAAATGCGGTGACATTTGAGTGCTTCTTATTTAAAAGGGCTTAGATATACACACTTTAATAGAATAATTTATATCATTGGATGCATAGTTAAGTTTGGTTTTCGTGCCTTCATCTGCTTCAATTTGTCAACCCATTGCAATCTACTACTCGATTTAGATGTATTCCCTTCTTTTGCGCCAGTAATCCCAGTGCCCTACTTTTATTTGGTTCTACGTTTAACCTTATACGCCTTTTATCAAAAATCATAAAAATGCAATTGTTAAACTTCAAAAATCAGCAGACCACATGCATACAAAACATTGTCTCGTGAAGGTGTCTTCAAATTCATAAAACTCGAATACAAAAAATATAAAGAAGAGATCTTGATATGAAAATCCCCATTACAGTATTTTATGTTCCAAATAAAATCCTTTTCCAAGAAGCATTCGTATTTTATGAATAATATAATTGAAAAAAGAACTTTTGTTCTTACAAATAAAAATTACCAATTCTAAAATAATAAAAGGCATTACGAGCAAAAGTAACAGCCGACATAATGGTTCCGGAGAGGCAAACGCTTTCATTATTCATCACATTACAATGATGACGTTATTATCACCTTCCTTGCCTTATGCGGACTACCCATCGTAATCTCGATTGTTCGGAAATAATTGTAATTACTCCTATTATCTAAAGTTTTATTGTTATTTAATGTTGGTATTTTATTGAATGATGGTATTTAGCTAATGTTGAGCATAATAAGATAAAAAAATCTAAATAAAAAATAGGTTTTCGAATAGTAACGTTATCGCTATTTTACAGAAATCAGGGTACTTACGCATAGAAATACTCAACCCAACAGACATGTTCAGGTACACAATGTTTTTACCGCTTGAATCTGGAACCCTTGGTGTAATAGCCAACCTCTTAACCATTATACCACATGAGTCGTCACGACACGTATTATTTAAGAGACAGTAACGGCTTACCATCAAGTGTATGAAGTGCATTTATGTTAACTTAATACCTAAAACCAAAAAAAAAACAAACCTAGTAACTTCTACACTCCATTGATTGATTTGACGACCCATTTGGTGTTGCGGTTGAGAGGTCAGCCGCAACACCAAGGGGTTCCGGGTTCGATCCCCGGGCAGCACACACATTTGTGTGCATGAACATGTCTGTTTGTAATGGTCTGGGTGTTTTCTATGTATAATATGTATGTATTTACAAAAATATATAATATATTGTTTATCCGTTGTTTAGTACCCATAATACAGGCTTAACGCTTAACTTGGGGCTAGATGGCGCTGTGTGAATGTCAGTGGATATTTATTTATTTATTTTTTATTGATACTATAAAAGATCCACAACTAAAATAATGCTTCAGAAATATTCGCAGCCCAAGTTACAAAACCGCTATACATGACCAGTAAAACATGGCGTCCATGTCCCAAAGCTGTTGTTAGTTAACCGTACTCCCTTTTCGTTATATGTGGCCACAATCACTTAGAGCCACATTATTTGGGGCATCGCTTTGTGGATACCGCTGTTATCTTAATAGCTCTGCTTAGGATTACGCTGCGGTCAGTATCCACACACACTGAATCAAATAATAAACATGGTTCATTTTGAGGCTCTCCTTTAAAAATTCTCTATAAAACAATGTGACTTAAGCTCGTTGCAGTAATTGATTTTAAAATAACCCGTATCACTGTGAGAGAAAGCTACCATAAAGTACCTACTTTAGAAAAACTTAAAGTACAAGTTCAACACAACAGGTAGGTAGGGATACAGCTCTTTGAGCTAAAGATAAGGTCAAAACACTGCAGAATCCGTTCACAAATTCTTCAATCTCCTATTCAACCTATCGCAGTCCACTGCTGAACATAGGTCTCCCCCTTTGGCGCCAGATATCCAATAGTCAAAGAAAAACATAATTAACATCTTATTGGGAAATGGCATGACCTTGATGAGAAATATATGTATATATATCATCATTGTTGTTTTGATTTGGTGACCGTGACTAAGAGATTTTGGGCGACAAATTAGAATCTAATAGTTTTGCCTTGTTTATCACATTACAGAAAATCCATAGAAAGGAAATAAAGTTGACCGTGATCATTTTACTAGAGAATATTGCTTTTGACAGAAATCAAATAAGATCCGTGGGTAAAACGAACGTGAAGGCGGAGTATTATTCTAGTCGAGGTCTTTATAAATGGTCAGGGTTTAAATGTGTACAGTGAGTAAGAAAAGGAAGTGTGAGAGAGAACATTAAGTTATGCTGAGATACATGATAACTAAACCAGAGTTAAACAGCTCAAACAAACTTTTACGCCCTTCATAAAAAAATGTAATAAAGCTCTAAAGCTTTTGGAATCTCTGTAGATGCACAGCTTTTACACACTCTTCGGCTTTAGGCTAAGGGCTTTCACTCAGGCAGAGAAAACGTCACAAGTTAGCAACTATCTCAGATGCAGTTGCTTCGCTCCTTGATCAAAGGTGATAATAAACTCTTACCAGGTGGCTAATTTTTTGAAATAAAAGTAAAGAACTAGCAGATGAATTCTTGGCCAATACGTCCGTAGAGGTGATAAAAGGACATACTATTACTGGTTCAGTAAAAGGAACAGAAGAGAGTGACAAGAATGAAACTGGAGTAGATTCACAACGCTTATAACAAAGTAAAAAATTTAGATATGTTTTTATTAATAATAAAAATATACTCTTTAATTTCTAATTGATATAGTTACTGTCTATAGTATTTTATTAAAATAATTCTTTCACACATCTCTCAAAGTTCTACACAATTATTTTTACTTCCAAACAAACTTCACTATCCCAATGCACTTACAATGTTTCAAATGCATTTTGTGAGAATCACATTACAACTTGATATAGAGAGACGAGAATGAGTGCATTTTTAATGTAATTAAAAGGTAACAAGGTACTTACGCTTTATAATATGTTAGGACATTATCGTATTACTTTATAACGAGATCGTATTTATGTGAATGAAGGTGAATTTATGCTCACAAAAACATGTTTGTTTATAATAATTTCCATTAAAGCTTTTGATGTCTTACTTACCTTTGATGTGGTAATAATGAGAGCTGTTATTTACTCATAAAAAGTGAGGATGGAAGGACCTCAATTTCTATCTTTTAAGGCCTAATCTAATACTACCTTCCTATACTTAAATAAAAAGCATTAGTTGTTGTTTTTTTAACTTAATAAATTAGCTTTGACGTCCTATATGATGGTGGAAAAGTTCACTACTACACCTGGAAACGTAGGTAAAGGTTTTTATACCGTGCAGTACAGATGTTTTAGAGAGAATTGGCCGTTTATATTAATCTAGAATATTCTTTGAACATATAAGCATGCATTTAGTAAAATTAATTATATATGTATGTTTATTTATTTGTTATTAATGGACCATGAAACTGCAACCAATGATCTCATTTGTCAAAGTAAAAGTAATTGATGCGAAAATAAATTTATTGAATCAGCACATTTAATTAAAAACAAACACAAATAAACAAGCATTGAATGGAAATAATTTTGGAATTGAAATTCCTCAGATATTCCTGTATTTTATGTATATACCCAGTTGAACACTCGTAAATGGTGAAATTAATCAATTTTTGATTATCTAAGTATTTCATTACTTGACTCTCATGTATTTCGTATGCAAACTATTTGCTTTGATATACACATCTAACTATATGTATAAGAAACATCACGTATGCGATTATGATCCACAAAACTCATGAATGTCGAATGGTTCTCCCAAATATTAATTACGAAACTTGTTTTATTGTTGCTTGGAAACTTCCCACAATGCTGCCCCGTATATCATCGGTATAATTACAGTTTGATACTCCTATACCCACTACTGATACTATCTTAGGTAAATAGTTACTATAGTCTGGGGCATTATGAAGTTTTACGGTAAACGTAATGTTCTGAATTCTGGATAGCTTGACTAAATCTACCTTCCTTTGCCTTGCTCAGGAGAAATCAATCCGAAACCGCGTGAGCTAAATACGGAATAGTGGGTTTAAATGACTTCCATACCAAGATAGTAAACGGCAGCAACAGTACCTAGGAGCGGACCAAAGCTAAAACAGCTAAACGTGTCTTAAGAATATGATCGATAATATTTTCAAATCTAATCATCCGATGGTAAAAAAAAGCTCTGAAGGAAATGAAATCAGAAGTAGATAGAGATTGAGTCTTGCAAAATAATATTTTAAGGAGATACCCTATAATATTATTATCTGTATGAACTCGGTGGTAGTTGTATGATAATTAATATATTATTATTATTATGTTTTCGAAATCCTTAGATTCACGGGCCAAATAGTGGCCCGGTCCTTTGGAAGGCATGTGTGGGGCCGAAGCCAACAGCACAGAGGCCCTTTTTCGAATTTTTAATCTTTGTATGTGTTACACATGGCGGATGCCATCACAGAATGCATAATATGATACAACCCATGATGACCGCCGCCAGGTGTAAAAACTATTATTATTATTATTTCCAAGCCGATTTCGGCTACAGTCACTGTTGCGCGGGTTCAGCAGCCAGCGTCTCTCTGATCCGCGCGGTCATGTGCTCTCATATGGCTACTGTAGCCAACTTTTGCCCTAAAGGTCCTTGAGCACTTCGGGCACGTGAGTACGCCACCGCTATAATTATAAAGTAAAGCCGTTGGTGGTCTGGCTTTAATTTTATCTCGCTTAGTGTCGAGTTCGTCTCTGCGTGAGGATTCAAAGGCGTCGATGTTTTGCCTTAAGAGACGTCTCCATTCCGGACGCTTTACAGCTGATGTCTCCCACGTTAAAGGATCAATACTGCAATTTTTCATATGATGTTTGAGAACATCCTTGTACCGCTGTCCACCATGCTAGCGCTTGCCTTCTTGAAGCTCGCAGTAAAAGATGCGCTTAGCCAATCGCTCCTCCGGCATGCGGAACACATGACCACACCAGCGCAATTGGCGCCGCATCAGATATGCTTCAATGCCGCAGATCTTAGCGCGACGAAGAACTTCGGTATTCCTTATACGGTCTGTTCAGCGTATGCCCATGATATTGCGCAAACACCGAAGATGAAACTGGTCCAATGTCTTTATATGTCTTCGATAAAGGCACCAAGTCTCTGAGGAATAGATAAGACTCGGCAGGACAACGGCTCTGTACACTGCGACCATTGTTTCTATTTTGAGGTCATGCGAGCGAAATACCTTGGATCGAAGTTTGCCGAAAGAAGTTGAGGCAGCAGCAATCCTGCTATTTATTTCGGCGTCAAGGTCCCATTGCGATGTTAATATATTAGACGATAATTGTAAGAATCGTGACCAGCGATAGACTGATATAGTTAAAACGAGTGAATTAAAAAAATGCGTAAACTAGTGTCGACACTTACAAAGAAATAATAAATATTCACAACTCGAGTACCATTTCTTGCACTTATTGTAATTTTTCCTAGCAAATCCGTATCTATCAATTTCCATGGTTTATTAATTAATAAAGAGCGTCGGTGGCTCAGTGGTGTGGACTGTCGCCTTCCTACCGGGAGGGCTGAGGTTCAAATCCGACACGTACCAATGTATTTTCAAATTTTCGAAAAAATATATGTACGTTATCCGACGCTCTTACGGTGAAGAAAACATCGTGAGGAAACCTTCATGCACGCCTGCGAAGAGATTCGAAGGTTGTGTGTGAAGTCGTCCAATTCGCACTGGGCCGCGTGACGACTAAGGCCTAATCACCCTATACGGGTAGGCTCGTGCCCCTCGGTGGGGACGTTTAATGAGCTGATGATGATGATTAATAAATATTTGAAAAGATTCCATTCACAAATTCTTTACGAGCTATGATCCAGCAGCGTAATCCCTAATAATGAAGATCGAATAATGGGCGATATCTTCCATTGTAACAGTAATTATCTGACCCATTATCCCGGCTATTACAAACTCAACAACAGTTTATGTTATAGAGCGTGACGACCAAACCGTTGCAAATTAACAAAACGCAAATTAGCACAGGGCTATCTTTTTCGCTGGCCAAAGAAGCCATTAATGCGTAGTTAGGTCAGAAGTAAACATTGCCTATATCTGTATCAGTTCCTTATCCCGGAGGTATCGTTAAGCCCCGCTGTAATCACGTTACCGGCTATAAACCGTTTTACGGGGAACCGCAAACAAATGAACCCATTTTATTGCTAATAAATTGGGAGGGTAAACATAATGGCTATAGATTTTAAACGTGGCCTCTGCAACTGTTGCGAGGTTATAAGAATTCTTACGTTAAAATAGGCAGTCGTGGTAAAATAATGTTGCGATACCAATGGGAAATTATATTAACAGCATATTTTTGATTTTTTTATGTTTTATGTTTTCTTTAGCATATTCACAACGGAAAGCAGATTTTTTTGTGTACCAAATAAATTATTTAAATAATATTATTTGTACACAAAATATATCTAAAACAGACACATAACATAAAAAAAACATATAATAAATTACTCAATTTACGAAATCGTCAAATTAACACTCTAGCCGCTATGTTGTCTAGCACTTATCGTCAAACGATATTTATAAGTAGTCAATTAAAGAGACTATTGTTTTAAGTTTTAAAGATAAAGTTACTCAATCTTAACAAATTACATTGATTTAAAAGAAAACACATATATCTTTAATATAGTTTTAATGCATTAATCTCTGAAGGCAGTTTTCGAAGACAATGCCATGTGTATTTGGTGGTAGCAATTCGCTTTCCATGAACGAGCTATTATTCAAACGAAGGCTCAATGTGGATTCAGTCGTGATATTGTCAACTGAAGCGTGGTTTAATATTGGAAGTAGTTCACAGGTAATAATTTAATTGGATTGATAAATATGACCAATCTTTTTTACTGTTTTTTAATGTTAAACCGTTATTCGATTAATCAGTGATAATAATATCGTTAAAGAAAAGAATATTTTAAAATTGTATCATCTATATTTTATATCTATTTTATTTTTTAATGACGTTATAGTCAAAAATATTGAATGAAATAAACATGGTGTTACTCATAAGTTTTGTTTGCAAGCGTAACTTATTAACGTACATCTCGTAAAAGTAATTTGGTGTAGTAGTAGTAGACTCTAGTGGCTATACTAGCCAGTTAATTTAAGTTACTTACATCAGCTGAATTGTCTTAAGAGAAATGATGCTGAATGATAATTCTTTCTACACGCTTATTTTCGCTCTCGGTATATAAAAAGACAGTCTAAAAACTACAGATAAGCTCTAGTATAATGTTATTCCGGGGAATGTGACTATTCGCAAAATCATTCTTAATCGTCAAAAGTGAGTAAGAGACTTAACATCAGGTCAAACAGGTATTTACGATAAAAAATAAGTAAAGGATGAAGAAACGGTAAGAAAATTTTACATTTACAAGTTTACCTTCAAAACACTGAAGTGTAATCATTTAAATATGTCATCATTAATGTCTGAAACAGAACTGTCATTGAAAACAGTTTACTAAGACAGTCTGGCGTTTACGTCTGCCCAGAGCGCAGAATCGTAAATTACGTCTAGAGCTCGGGCCGGATTAGGTTAGCTCTGCGGCATGTTAGGGCAAAGCAAACCCACGGACAATGCCATCGACTAATGGATACTAGAGCAGCACCCTAATTTGGTATTTGGTTATACTATTATTTGATTTACAACAGCAAGTTGCTTAGTACTGACGAAGCTATGTAGAATGAAATACTTTTCAAAAGATTTGTGTATTGTGTATGCATTTATAAATTTTTTTCCTATATATTATGTAACTAGCTTTTGCGTGCGACTTTGTCCGCGTGGAATAATTAGTCTCTTTAACCCGCTACTTCGTTTATATAGGTGAGTTAAAACTGCGATATCTCGTAAGATATTCATTTAAGTTGGATGATGTAAAGGGCAGTTTTGTTTAAAATGAAATACTTGTGATTAATAAAGTATTTATTTGGATAAGGATTAATATCATATTTATTAAAACACCTTCGAAAATGATGCATTATATGAGAAAATATTTTTAGCAAAAAATATGTTATATGCCGTCGCGGGATTTTTTGTAGACTTTTAAAAGGGGATCAATACTCTCGTACATGACTTTTGCGAAACTTTAATCGTTTACGTTTTCGCTCCAAGTATGAAAAAAACCCACCGATTTTGAAACATTCTTCATTGCTGCTCCACTTCTATTGCTTGGAGCGTGATGACTGATGACATATAGCCTTCCTCGATAAATAAGCTATCTATCACTGAAATAATTTTTTAAATCGAACCAGATTGTTAGTTCAAATTCATGAGAGAAATATCGTAGAAGTAATTATAGCATGTATTTGTGTACATTGATAAATCCACATTAGTGATATTGTGTTTATTAAAACTTCAACGATTGTAACTTATTCAAATCGGCAATGATTTTCAAACGAAATGTAGAAAAATGCAGCCAGCCTCACGACATTTTGCTCAGCCAGGAAGGGTTTGACGTATGAATTAAATTGAGCTACTACACTCTGTAATTTTTACAACCTAAATATACAGAATCAAATACTCTCATATTTTAAGACCAATTTGGTATTATGGTAGAGACGTCGGGTTATTACACCAAGGGATCGGGGTTCGATGCCCGGGCAGCACAAACAATTTGTGTGCATGAACATGTCTGTTTTTATTGGTCTGGGTGTTTTCTATGTAAGTTTATTATGTATGTTTGTATTTACAAAAAAAGTATATTTTATTATGTTTATCCGTTGTTTAGTAACCATAATACAAGCCTCACGCTTAACTTGGGCTAGACGGCACTGTGTGCATGTCAGTGGATTTTTATTATATGCGACTGTAAATTATTGAAAAATAGTCTGCTAGATTCATAAACTATAGTGAATCTTATGCAGAGTTTAAACAGATTATGGTTCTTTAGATACTTGAATGTCGTCCAATAATAAAGCGCTACCTAGACAAACTTTTCCACGGCTCCCTCAGATGTCCTTAGTTGAACATGCATTATACCTTGAAACCTGCAAGTCTGGCTGGTGTACATAATGTTAGCATCGACAAAAGCTCTAGGGAGTTCCACAGGGCACCAACCTGGATCACATGTTTTATATTTTGTATGCACGAGAATCTGACTGTAATATTACAAGCTACGTTTCAAAATGGATTTTAAGAGCATGCTGGTTTTTCCTCTGACGTTGAATAAACTGGTGAGAATTTTCTGCTAGTATATAATACATGAAAAATGTAAAGGTTAATATTTAAAATACTTCTGCTGTGTGGATATTGTTTTAAAATTTTAATAATGCATTCAAACCAAAACAATCTAAAATCACAATGTACTATCATATCTAAACAGTTAATATAAATTAAACATTACATAAAACATGCAGAAGAAATCACATGTATTCTTCACACTTTGCCCCGTTAAATCTGAATGTCCTAATCCAGGTCTTGAGTAGCCTTCCTTTCCTGTAAGCTTACATTTTTAAGCTTTTGTTTGAACGTGCTTATGGATCCCACGTTTGTTCAAATGAGGTCGGCACGTAATAATTTTTCTGTTTTTTTTTATCGTGAGACCGCGTGAAGTAAGGGCAGGCCTACTTATTGTACCAATTATTATAAAAATATATATATTGTTTTGTAACAAATTAGTTGTGTTTTTGTCGGAAGTTATGGGTATGATTTTCTCATGCAGGAGTTAGTTGGCACTGCCACTTCGGCATGTGATAGTGGATAAGTAAATTTTATTTATTATTTTTTTATTTTTAATGATATTATCACAATGATATGGGTGGAGAAGAAGAAGAAGAAAGAGAGAAGAAAGAATAAGAAAGTGCAGCAGGCACAAGTAACCTTAATGGTACAATGTGATACCGTTTAATATACGCACAGTAGACAGGTCCTCTATTATTCCCACTTTTAGCTCAAATAAGAGCTGCGGTTAGTAACTGTAATCAATCCAGTGCTTACACACAACGAAAACCGTAGATTTGTATTAGTTCCTATTGTCGGCGTTGTTAAACGTTTAATATATTTATCATAAAAAGAAACAATAAATATTAGGGTTATTTTTCTTTTGGAACGCTTCTTTAGGTAGATTGGATGTCGCCACCAAGGTTTAAATATTTTTTTATAGTCCATGAACTAAGAAAAACAACTGCTACAAAATTCCTGACTAAAAACCACCGCACGCCTGCCACAGTACCAAATTCCCACTGGATGGAAGAAATAAATTGCTCGCGCCCAAAAGAATGGAGCCATCAGACTGCTGGCTTTTTTATTTACTCACATGCCAGCAGCAATTTGGTGTTGATTTTCTTTGGTTTATAATATAAAAAATAGTTTAAATACGTATATTATAAACCAAACAACTCCGGTAAACAACGCATAGCTACATATATAATCATGTATTGTTTTACTTCAATGGACTTACCTACCTACATTTTCATGTCGTCAATGAATTACTTTTTTATTAAAAATTTAAGAGCGTTTGACTGCTATCTCTACTGATGGAAAGTAACAATGCAGCCAAGGGTATATCACATAACCTCTAATCATAACCATTCACTTTTGCCTTCAAAACCCATAAATTGAAAACACGCAGGATCGCACTACCTACGATCTACCTACCTACGATCCTATGAAGACATTCAGCAGTTAAAGTCCAATGAAAAACACAAAATGAACCGCTGCATTCTGCTATTACGGTGAAGAAATCTTCGTGAGGAAACTTGCGGACGCCTACGACTAATGCAAAGGTTGTGCGTGAAGTCGATCAATCCACACTAGGAATGCGTGGACAAACACGGAGTATACATACACACTTTACGCGTAGGCTCATGCCCCTCGGTGGAGACGTATAATGAGCTGAATGGTGAAGATGATGATTCAACTACTGTATTTGTTCATGTGGTCATCGAATAAGCAAGCAATCCCATTAATATTTACGTAGCTCTAAGTACTATGATGTTAATCTTTTTTACAGATAAATAATAATCTATGATTAAGATATGCTTTATATCATTTAAATTGCATAGTTGTATCTTGAGTTTATCAATGCAATTAATTTTAGGCTTGCGACGAATTCAAGCAGTAACTTCACATTTTATGACTAGCATCTTTATTACTTCAGTTAGTTAACTATTAAGTTTTGAAAAGGACACTACATCTAATTTCGAGTGGGTATATTATGGTTAGGGAATAGAATAATAGTTGTGCGATGTTCAAATCTAATAATATGATAGACTGTCGAAAGATTCAATCAAAAATTAAATCAAATAATAATAAACGAAAATCAATGATAAATTAAAGTGAAATACACAAAGTAAATAAAGTCAATTGGCGTTTACTGAACAGTGAAATGAATGTAATGGAGCTATCGGTCCCTCGATTGGGTAAATTGCACAGTACCGATGGTGCGTTGACAATATAAATCTGTATTTACTTGTCGAAACTCATTCCAGGCGTACACCACTCGAGCGTCGATATTGCGGGCAGATTTTAATTAACGTTCATCTTATGAATCACATTTTACTGTGGTTTTATTTAAAGTACACTGTCCTCTATAAATTGAATTGAAAGTGAAATAGCGAAGCTTTTTAATATTGTATAGGTTACAATCGTTCCAGATCTTTCGCGGATGGATTTGTGGAACAAATATATGTCCTTCTGAATCATGGCATCCTTCGATAACTTTTTATTATTAAGGAGACATTTTTATGTTATAATTAAAGATTTTTTCTTCATAGATAAACAAGCAAACGGTTCATCTGATAGTCAGTAATATCGGTACCCTTTGACACTCGCAACTCCGAAGGTGCAACGAGCACGTTGCTACCTTTAAAAAGGGAAAAGGCAGGGATTAACAATTATATATCTTTAAATTTAACTTTTAAAATAGGCTCGTGCAAACTTTCCCCATGCTATGGCCTCTTAAGCATTTCTAAGGAATACGCCACAGGCTAGTGCAATCGGCTCAATATTCAAAAGAGCAAGGAAAAGCTAGGCTAGTGTAAGAGGTTATATTCCAGTAAATGGTTGTAGGTTTTTGTTAGGGCATATTCTAGTACCAAACGCAAACTCAAAATATCTTCACACAAATAAATGTTTTACAGATACATTTGAATCTTCAAATATTTAACCTAACTTGCTCAAAGATTAACTGAAGCTAAGAAGTTTCCACTCTTGATTATTTATGATCAGACTGTCCATTAATACAGAAACTCAAATCCAAAATACAAGAAACATCCCTCTATGAAAAATGAACCGTTCCATATCAAATAATAGAATATATCATCGCAAGTCATACACGTGTCACCAAGTAAATAATAGCGCGTTGAAACTTCAACTTTTGTCTCATCAAGTCAGGCCCGCACAATAATTAGCCAAGAATTTGCATTGTAAGATATACATTTTGTCTGTTCCGTTTGTTAAAATGTTCCAATCGAGACAAAGGAAAATATTCATTGAATTCTGTCGATTTTCTCTTTTGTTATTTTCTTCTTACAAATGTAGGCATACGTAGACATAATTAACATTCATTAGTTATAAATATCAGTTGTTTCTGTGTAGATACCACTTACCAATCTCTCACTGAAATTGGTTTGCTTGATGTCTAAAATTTGAATTGTTGTTCTCGAAATAATATCGGTTTTAGTAGTATCCTTCTTTAAATTTTATTAGTTTCTTACAAAGTAAGCATATCTGATTATTTTTTTACAAACATAAGCTACAAGATGGTATGTATACTGGTTTTTAAACAAAATTCATCTTCTGTACGTAAAAAGTGACAAAGTATAAAGACACTCTCAAGGTAAAAGAAGAAACTATAATGTTATCAAAGTTCCATATAGAAAAACTAATTTTGCTAGTGTACAATTCGAGTCACGTGCTGCCTTTTCTTACAAAAAAATTAACAAGGAGTTAAATATAGCCAAAAAATCGTTTTTGAGTGTAAAACTGTCCGTAACAATTGGTTGCATGGTTTTTAAGTTGATGAAGTTAAACATTCATGCAAATTGTCAGTAATCTAAATAGCTATGCTCACACCAACACAAACACAAATATCATTCTCGAAAATCTTAGTATTTGTAAAAGGATAAATTGTCTTAATTTTGCTTTTATTGACACATTTTATGCTTATCATATTTGCATTTGATTTTTCATAAGTTTTATGTATGTATGTGATTGTATTTGTATGTTTCATGTATCAATATGTATGAATATGTATGTATATGTATATAATATATATGTGTGTATGTATATGTGTGTATGTATGTGTGTATGTATATTATGGTATGTGTATATATATTATATGTCCTATCTGTGTACGTGAATGTGCTATGTATGTATTTATATGCATGTGTATCAAATATTTTAATAACTATATTTTGTAATATTAAGTTACTATTTACATGTGAATGGGGTGGTTATATGTACAGATTTTGACATGTGAATTTCTTTTTTACTTTATTTTAGTTAGCAAAACTTGAGGAAGCGGTCTCGTGTTACGGCAATTTTAATGCTTAAAGGAGACTCCCACGATTAGAAATAAGAAATTGATTGTAAACCAATAAAGACTTTTTACTTTTTTTTTACTCTACTCTGCTTACGCAGAAACTTGACTATGGTGTTCTGAAAATAGGGCTATTAATATTAGCTGAATATCAAGAAGACTTCATTTAATTTGAAAAAGATTCACGTAAAATATAAAATAAATCTAAAGTATTAAATTGAATTGCTTTAACCCTACCATATAACCCTACCGCATAAGATGAATACACAAAAATGAATATCATGAAAACTCGGTAATGTGTCGTCTAGTCAGATACCACGGTGTCAAATATTGTCCCGTGACATATGATTATGTACGAAATTTATTTCCCAAACGGGAATGCCATTATGTATTTCCGAGTATGGGGCAAAAATTTAATACATACACTGGGAAAAATGACACACATTGTTTTTACTGTGAGAACTTTCGCTCTAATTGCAATCAGGACTCGCAAATCAAGCAGCAATCTAAATTAGACATTAATACGGACCTACCGTATTTCTTTAGAAAGAGACTCAAGCATTTAACTCAACCTTTTCTAACTACATTTACCTAAATATCAATGCCTTTACTTATGATATATAGCGTTATCCCTTTGTAACTACTCTCAAAACTAAATTAATTGCTGAGACGCTTCTTAACCAATACTTATATCACTAGACCACGGAGGCAGTAAAAAATATATAAACCTTTCAAATGGTATAAATCTAAATGTCACAATATTAAAACGTGATCCTAAACGTATTTGATTTAATTTATATAAAGTTTGTAGCTATAATTGAATAGTACTTATTTACCTAAAGTTAGGTTATTACTTACAAACAATGGAGAGTTTAGTCTAAACGCCTACAACTAGCATTTTAGCTGGAATAGTGTTTCGTCTACCAACCTACACATGCATTAATTTATATTTATAGTATAGCTCTTAGTTTTAAATAAAACAGTCAAAATGATTGTGTACTTAAAATATTATGAATAATTTCGATAGGTTATTATTAACACTTGAGCAGTTGATTGTCTAAGTCCATACACGGTACACTGTGTAGGTTTTTAACTGACTTCAAAATAGGAGGTTTTTAAATTCGACCGTATATATATGCTTTCTTATGTTTATTCGCGGATATCTTCGTCGTATGAGAACCGACTTTGATGTTTCATTTTTTGTTAGAAATAAGAAACTTCAGTGTTTGTTGCATTATAAGTAAGTCAGGGTCTGATGATGGAGATCAGAGAAATCGAGAGATTTATTTGTTAGTTCGCAGATACAAGTATCTTTGTCGTATGACCAATTTTGATGATTTTTTTGTCATTCCAGTGATTATTTTCATTACGAATCACTCAAAATTGTAAAAACTAAATTCGTTTCGTTTCCACCATCTTTAAAATATTGCAGATATTATTTGTGCTTGCTCCTGCTTTATATCTTTACATAATACTTTGCAGTTTACGCATCTCGAATTGAATCACACATAATATGAGTGAAATGCCTCCGTGGTTTAGTGGGTTCAACATTGGTTTAGATCGCACATTGATCCGTGGGTCGTAAGTTCGAATTTTGCATTTTTATAGTTACCTCGTGAGATTTTTCCCAGTTTAGTTAGGACATTGCTGGCTAAACTATCTGATTATTTGAATAAGACTGGGAAGGTACGTTAAGACGTTGTGTTGTTGTTTTGTTGATGAGCTTTTATTCTAAGATAGTAATCTTAGAATAAAAGCTGTTAACACCCACAAATCCGCACGGAGCCCACGTGGTGGATAACGACCCAATCTCTGCATGGCTATGCTGTGGGGCTGTTACAGTCTGATAATAATGTTTCAAACTAACATTATTTTGCAAGAAGTTTATATTAAATGTCGTATAAAATTTCATAAACAATCATGCCATTTAAAGCGTAAAACACACCTGACTTTTGAGCCAATAAGCTTTTTAAAAAACAAATGGCCACTCACTTTTGTTGATGAATACACATCTATTACCTCGCTTGGGGGTAAATTTTCATGGTAGCTTTTCCCTTGAATGCCCAAATGAAATGACATGGTGTATAATTTTATTTACCATAATGAATAAGGAACGAGCAAACGTCGGATTTGGGCGCACTCGATAAATTACCACGTATTCTACGAATTACAGAGACCCTTTTTTATTTTTGTGTACCATTCCTGCTTTTTGGACACTCCATTTTTATTTGTTTCATAATGTACGGTGACAAATATAACATTATAGGTATCAAATTATAATTTTATATTTATAAACAATTTGATAGCTCAAATTATATTTTATATTTATAAATAATTTGATAACTATCATGTAATTTTTGTCACCGTATGACAAGAAACTTTTTTTTATATTATATGTCTTCGCCATATATGAACCGATTTTGATTATTATTTTTTTGTTGGAAAGAGGATACTTCAGAAATGGTCCCATGATTGGAAGGAATAATAAAATAGGATTTGGGAAACCAGAGAAATCCAAGGGAACATTCAAAAGTCTTAGGCAACTCAGAGCAACTACTCCTTCATTATTGTATATTTATTCCAGTGGCAATTTTTATTACGAATCACTCAAAATTGTAAAAAAAATACAAAAACATACCGCCTTAAAACTAAAAAGCAAAGAATACATGATTAGCTAGTGAAATAGAAATGGTTGAATAATCATTTCATAATTTTGATGTCGGTGTCAAGTGCCAAACAAACTCATCAGCTTTATAATTTAGGTAAGTAGATTTGAAAGATAACTCCATGCATGCACTGAGTGTACATGTCGTACTAAAGTCATACTCTATGACTAATTTCACATTTATATTGAGACATTTTTCATTCAGCGATTTATTTTAATTTTCTTATGTTTCCTATACTCTTTTATTGCTTTGTATTCCACTAAGGATTAATAATATGTACCTACTTATAACCGGAAGTTATTGTATAATGAAAGGTTCCTGAAAGACAGTTCTTACTAGTTCAGGCAGGGCCTACTATAATTATGTTACCTGGGTTTGGTTTTTGGTTCTGACCATCCTGTACACTTTGTAACATAAAAAACTCAAACCTTTCCTCGTGGAATATGTCAGAGCACAATAACCTATCAATCTTCTCGTAACATCTTTCACGATTTCTTTAAAAAGGAATCTCAGTTTGTATTGTTAGTGATTACTTCAACAAAACAGGCAACACAATAGTTTTCTTTAGTATAAGCCAGAACTATTAAACCACGAATTAAGCACAAGGAAACCAAAAGAAGAAACCATATAAAGAAATAATTTCACATTAGCTTGTAATGGATATCACATGATGTCGGTACAGTCAGAGAAATAATGTTTTTACAATCATGATTGCATTTCTCTATGGTCAAGTTTTATAAACGTTTAGTAGATCGTAAGATACTGCAATTAAGGGAAAATTGCACAAACTCTTTGTGCAATTTTCCCAGTTTGGTTTGCAGGCTGAATCACCTGATTGTCCGACAAGAAAGATGGTTGTATGCTTCGGAGGACACGTCAAGACATTGGTGCCGTGGGCAAGTAATACGCATGTCAATGATAGATCATCTGTTACGATTACTAATAACTTTTGTTCCAAGAAGAACTCATATTGTAAGGGGATTAAAAACTAAAAGTAACTGAAAAAAATATGATATAAGTGTTATTTTAAAAATACAACTTTACGCAGAGAAATAATCCATTTCTGAAAAAATACTAGGATATCTAACAGGATTTTAGAGGATAAATCAATCATAAGTATACTGCGAATTTATCTGAAATTTATAAATTTGAAATCATTTATGACCTATTAGAAGTTTTTGAAATTCGGAAAATTTTAGATAATAAATATTAGGCTTGTATTTTTTTTATCATATTTTTAATTAGAAAAATACGAGCAGTCGATTGATGGTAAATAATGACTACCTATGGGCATTCGTTTCTCAGAAGGAGCAAGAAATGCAATTTTCAAAAACAGGAATAACTAAAGGCTATATGGGGTGGAGGAACGGGGCTTTTAGGCCTTCGGTAACTGTGCACAAACACGAAATTCGCTTTTTACTACGCCGATTTCAGTGAAGCCGTGAATTTATGAATTCTCAGTCGTCAACTTATGAAAAATATAAACGTCGCTATAATTATTTCTACTAAGTAATGAAAACGTTTTACAACTTCAACATTTATCAATACATGTCAGTCCGGACTGATCTATCCTTACTTTTAATGACTCTCGGCTCCAACTTGTTTATCATTAAAACTTTTTAAGCAGACAAACACTGGTCGTGTTCAGTACAGTCTTAAACAACACGACAACTTCGCAACTTGCATTGTTTCCAGATTTAAGACTGCATCGAAATGATAAACGTTTTGTTGCCGACAGTACGGGCGTTTAAATATGTATGCAGAATGAAATAAGTTTGTGGAAACCTCGCTGGAAACACACAAAGTATGTTTTCAATTACATTACAACTGTATCTTGATTTAGCAAATTACCTGTAGGTCATTTATTACTGCTGTCTTGTCTTATAATTTATATTAAAAAATACCATTTTTAAGGTAATATTTCTATGTATTGTTACATTTTGGACTTGTTTTTTTTTTAAATATGTATAATGAAAAAGGCGATCTTATAATATAATTCTTTCATGTGTGATTTTTCCATGAAGTTGCGTAAGCAGCGAAATAATAACCGCATGTTTTGATTATTATTATTTTTTATTTCTTTTCCGTGACTTATAACATAACCCTCTTTGTTTATTTTATTATTACCTTATATTCCAATTATGTAAGCATATAAGCTTAATATCAAGTTTTTGAGACAGGAAAAGAAACGTAGGCTGACTTCCATCTAAATGAAGCGATGACCTAGTAAAGGTGACGGGTAGCAAATGGATGTCGACTGATTGGGATTGATCTGCGTGCAAATTATTACAGCAGGAATTTATTTTGCTGTCAAAGGAAAGAAATTTTAGGCTGTTTGTATTGACGATAATGATTGTGAAAAAAAAAGATAACATGAAGGAACAAATCTCACTTTTTTTGCGGCAAGCTTGTGCCATATTTTATCGAAAAACAAAAAGAGCTGGCGATTTGCTACCACCACCAGACCACCTTGGTAAGACTTGGACTAAATTTTTCATGAAATAAAATGCTCAGTGTATAGGTTTATATAAGTAGATATTACGCTGATTTCGAATTGTATCTTTTTGAGACACATAATATCAATTTGATAACACTTATGATCGAAAAAGAAATGTAAAATTTGAATGAGGCTAGTGGAAGACCAAAATACAAGGCAAAAAATTTGGGCGACCATCCGTAGAATGTGATAGATTGAAGCATTTTTTTTCTTCTATAGATGGTCATTTGACCGCCATCTCACTTGATGGTAAGTGATGATGCGGCTGAGGATAGATCATGTCGGTCTAGAAACAGCCTATTCACTCTTGCCTTCAAGGCTGCCAGGTTGTAACGCTAGGGGAACACAAGGAGGCATCAAGTTCCATTCCTTTGCGCATTAGGAACAAGGCACCATAGCGGCGGTTGGCTGAAGGAGATGGTGGAATTATTTCGTGATATTCAGGCACACTCACCAAAATATAACCTTTAAAAAACCGAGCAGGCGTTAACAAGTTTTAGACAGATAATAGTGTATTGGCAAGTAGTCCTTACCCTCTTTTGTCTTTAGTAGGATGCACTTTGAACTTTCTTGAGCGGATAACACTACGAGACTCTAAAATACAGTTTGTTAAACACTTACAAAATGAGTTGTTTTAAACTAATAAGCAGTTTCAAGAGTCATCAGAAAACTATTTACAAGCTGAGAACTGACCTGTTTAACTACACAGGTATTCTAAACAACACGACAAGAAACTCGTTTTACTTGGAACCCGATCTTAAGAGCCTTTAGTACATATTTAAAATCAATTAAGTTATCATTGTTAGCATTAAATAAGTTACAGTCAATAAAATCTAATTAGACTATCATTCGTTGGAAGAGGCATAACATTCTTTATAAAATACCCCAAAATCTTGCCGATTTGCCTTTTCACCAGTTGAAATTAAAGATTAAAAATACCCTCATGAAAAAAGGTTACTATACAATAGACGAATATTTATTGGATAAAGATGTGTGGTCTTGCACATAGTGTTCCAGTTACAAAATCTTTGTAATAAATTATTGTAAAGCTATGTGTAGGTATATGACAAAACTCTGTAACCACTGATATAAAAAGATTAAAAGAGTAACTCGAGTTTCTTGCCGGCTCTTCTCGAAGATCCTACTTATTCCGAACCGGTGGTAGAGTCACAAAAAATATGATAATAATAACAATTGACGATTCAAAAGTATCTGTAACAGATTTATTTGAATAAAGATTTTTTTCTTTCTTTCTTTCAATCAGTTTCCCTTACTTTATACATCATCATCATCAGCTCATTAAACGTCCCCACCGAGGGGCACGAGCCTACCCGTATAGGGTGATTAGGCCATAGTCGTCCACGCGGGCCCAGTGCGGATTGGACGACTTCACACACAACCTTTGAATCTCTTCGCAGGCGTGCATGAAGGTTTCCTCACGATGTTTTCCTTCACCGTAAGAGCATCGGATAACGTACATATATTTTCGAAAATTCGAAAACACATTGGTACGTGTCGGGATTTGAACCTCAGCCCTCCCGGTAGGAAGGCGACAGTCCACACCATTGAGCCACCGACGCTCTACTTTATACATAATACACTTTTTTATAAAATAAGAAGGTAAACCGCCGCCTATGGACATTTGTAACAACTGAGGTCACAGGGATGCGTTGCCGGCTATGCAATGATATCAATGGAACCTACACAAGAGCCATTGCTTCTTTGAGGTAATATTACATGGATATAGTCAAATGCTCATATATTGTAATCCCTTTTCTATATACAACATTGGTATAAATGCCTATACAATATTGTATAGTCACTAATACCTACATCAATACATGTGTAATTGCAAGCGAAACAAGCTGTCATTTTAAAAAATAATAATTATCTAGGCTTCAAAAGTGCAAAGCGCACAGGTATTATCACTGCGAGCATGCTCCTTTTTTGTTAGCATCTTTACTTATTACAAGGTGAGATTGCAGACCAACTGTTATAAGATCAAGAATCTACCACCAACTGTTATAAGATAACAATAAACGTATGATATATAAGCGCTGTTACTATATTTGATGATGATGAGCTTTAAAATACGATATCTTAATCTAACAGTAGCCAAGTCTAAGCGACTTTACTGAAACTGTAATGGCCTATTCAAACCCCAATATCCTTCGGACAATCGCGTCGTCTTATCTTACTCCGTTCTCATCTCCAAATACACTAATAGAGTTCTCAAGACAGTACACATAATGGACAATCCACTATATTATCTGAATAGGGATGCCTATTATGGTAAATCAATAGAAGTGGATGGGATCGAAGTAATAACGAAATTTACCCCTAGGCTTAGCGTATAGGCTGGGCTAGCCAACTTTTATGATAATATACTAGCGATTCGGGTTTTCAATTACGGAGATACTTAAATGCAGTTTCCAATTCAAATTAAAAAAATTTGTTTTATTTGTATTTAAGAAAGTACCGGTATCAGGATATTTTGTATATGTTTTTAATATTATTTTGAATCAATCATAAAAATATATACCCTTACCACGATTTCGACCTCAAACGCTTTTATTACATGCTAATCTGTTACAGACGTGGAACTTGTTGACTTAGTAGCAGTGGCGTGCACTCCATATATGCAGATGGGCAGTGCATACCAAGTGCGTTCAGGTACGAGTAACTAAGAAACTCGCTAACATATTAAATGATTCCTACTTCGTCGCCGATTTCCCTCTATAGATTTGAAACCGCGATCAGAATTCTTCTGTCATCAACAGCACTCAATTTGACCAAAATGTAAATTTTATTTGTCTTTTTTGCGATTTTTTCACTCCCTTTGCATACCCTACTCATAAGCTCTGTGCACGCCACTGCGCAGTAGCTCCCGCACTCAGTCCACGATCGTGCAAGTATTGATTTTACCATATATATATAATATAATATGTCATAAGATGGGTAACCAAAAATGATCGTCATGCCTTTATTTCCGATTACTACCATACGCTGGTAAGCGTTAATCATCAATTCGTGTCTGGCCCGTATGAAAAGTTTATCACTAAACTCTCAATAATCACCCTGTGCCTTGTGGGGCACTATGACCATAGAACATAGTCTATCAACTGTCCATATCAATAACCAAAAATTAAGGATTAGTTAAATTTCAACTTGAATTCACGGGGTTCAGTAATTTCACTTATCTATCAAATCATTAAATTAGCTCCCTATCTATAACTTAACAAAAAGTTTACCATAATAGATGGCGAGAGACAAAATAATGTGCTTCTAGCACCAGACAATACACTCAAAATGCAGTTTTATAGGTAAACATTAAAATAATATATAATATTTTAATCAAATAATGTGCGTAAGTAATTATTAAATCACAAAAGCCCATGAACATAGTTTTAATTTCGACTCAGCACGGGTTAATCATTCGGTATGTCGCGTGATTGCAATTCATTTAGACGAAATTATCGTCAAATTTTAAGTGAAACTCATCATCAATTTATATTCAAAATAATACTGAGCATTTACCAACAAAACGTAACATGACGATGTTCAATTTCAAATATTGTATAACGATTGATGAATTAGTGTATTTATTTGATTGCTTCCTAATAATGCAAGAGAGATTGAAATTGGCAGTTTAAATCTCAATCAGCTACATATGATACTGCACATTATATATGAATGGTCGGACGAGAACGTCGGTGGATCAATGGTGTGGACTGTTGCCGCTTTCCGGGAGGGCTGAGGTTCAAATCCCGCCACGTACCAATGTGCCAATGTGTTTTCGAATTTTCGAAATTATATGTACGTTATCCGACGCTCTTACGGTGAAGGAAAACATCGTGAGGAAACCTTCACGCACGCCTGCGAAGACATTCAAAGGTTGAGCGTGAAGTCGTCCAATCCGCACTGGACCCGCGTGGACGACTAAGGCCTAATCACCCTATACGGGTAGGCTCCTGCCCCTCGGTGGGGACGTTCAATGAGCTGATGATGAATTTTTGAGTAAATAATTAATACATTATGATGAACTCTTTATATGACAGAGTTCGTAATGTCGATACATCTATGCGAAGTCACTACGAGGATGTATTTTGGTATTTGTCGACCCATTTGGTATGGCGGTTGAGACTTCGGCTGCTACACCAAGGGTTCCGGGTTCGATCCCCGGGCAGTACAAACATACGTGCATGAACATGTCTGTTGTAATGGTCTGGGTGTTTTCTTATAATATGTATGTATTTACAAAAAAAATGTGTATAAGCAAGTGTATCCGTTGTTTAGTACCCATAATACAGGCTTCACGCTTAACTTGGGGCACGATGGCGCCGTGTGAATGTCAGTGGATATTTATTTATTTGATTTTTATATTACTAAATAACTGAATTTAAACTGATTATTTGTACCCGTGCAATAAACACTCGAAACTTATTCTGTCTGTCTGATACAAATATAAAACATCACATTTGGCCTCCCTTTTGTATAACGACCACAATCTTTCCTGTTATTTCTCTTCTACCGTTGAGAAGCTAGCCAAGGAAATACACCGAGAAACCCAGACACAATTATAATATTTCCCAGCGAAGTACACCGACCGAGTTCCCAAGCACACTGTTGGCATAATCTGTAATCTAGTGCTAATGAAAATTCCCTCATTACAGCACATGTAGCTAGTGTAAGGTTTATTTAGTAATTTTCCTTGTGTGAGCCCCATGTGAGCTCTCTCAAATGATAGAAGCCGTGCCTTATCACAATCCGGTCAAGCCTGTGCTTGGGACATAGGAATTTATGCAGGATTTGTTTTGTTAGTAAGGTAAATAAATACTATAAACGACATCTGTTGTTAGCACTATAGACATAGTATGTATATAGTGTTAACAACAGATAAATACTTCGTAGGTGGTAACTGAGTTCTATGAAATTCAAAATAGAAAATTTAAAAATAAAGAAAGTATTAGAGCAAATGATTGGCAACTACGGCAATTATATTAAAGAAATTCTTATACTTGTGTTTCTGAAAATACAGGTTATTTATTTACAAACGTTTTAACTATTTTATTAAAATATTCCATGATAGGTTACATTAAGAAAGTAAAGGCATTTTAAATAAGCGAAAATGAATTAATGCAGAAATAAATCCTGTATTGTTGTTGTTTATTGATAGTTAATTTAGTGCACTCGCGTAATTAACTGGTGTTATTTGATCAGGTACCGTTTTTTGGGTCAGGATCCCCCTTGTTTGCCCTGGACTATGACTCAATTATAATTATTTTGCTGAAATTTTATAATTTAGTTTAACATTTCACACACCACGGCCTGTTTAGTGTGACGGTTAAAGGATTGCGGGTTCGATCCCCGCGCAGTACAAACAGTTGTGTGAACGAACATGTATGTTTGTATAGGTCTGAATGTTTTCTATGTATATACATTATTTTCAAAAAAGTATATCAGTATGTTTATCAGTTGTTTAGTACCCGTAATATAAGCTTCATGCTTAATCTGGGACTCGATGACGCTGCGTAAATGTCAGTAAATAATTATTTATATATTTTATGCACAAGTACAAACGTAAAGAAATTGAGCCATTATAATATCATAAGTATGTACTTCTAAATATAATAAGTCATTTCATCAGCCTTAAGATCAAATAAATACTACTATTTAACCTATTTACTTAGGTACCATTTCTTCAATAAACGGCATCAGCGCGTGTTAAAAGTTTCCACATTTTGACTTTGATTCCGTGATTATATTAAGAGAATGTGTCGAGAATCTACATGTTTATTTAGGGCAACCAAAGATGGCAGCTACATTTGACTTTCATAAGTGCCAAATTGAATAAATGAATTTCAACTTCCTTTCTTTGTAGGGATTCCAATTTCACGTGCTATATTGGCGCGTGTTATATTATAATGTTTGATCTCATGTCAAGTCAAGCCAAAATCCATTTATTAATAGGCTTCATAATTATGATGAAAGTAAAAATGCAATTATTATGTATTGAAATACTTTTGGTTTATTAATTCTATTTATTTTTATTTACGAATAGGAATAAGAATATATTTATTGTCTCCTTAAACATATACAAATCAAAATCAAAAATACAAAAAAAATAGTGCGTTTGATGCTATCTTACCTGATGGAAAGTAACGATGCAGCCTAAGGTGTATCACGCAAACTCAAAAAATGCCTGTATACTCTTGCATTGAAAACCCTTAAATGATATGTAGGTATTGGAAAATACAGACGCAGGAAGGTTATTGCACTGCCTCGCAGTTCGAACGGTAAAAGGAAGAACTTTTTTGTACGAAAAATTGGAATATCGACAAAAAAACCACCAAAGCCTCCCTACGGCGAGTCGTACGATAGAGATAATGATGCTGAAGGAATCATATAGTGCAAGCAACCTGTAAAAGACGGACAGACACAATACTAAACCGCAATGTTCTAGACTTTTTCTCGAATCATCATCATCAGTCATTAAACGTCCCCACCGAGGGGCACGAGCCTACCCGTATAGGGTGATTAGGCTTAGTGGTCCACGCGGGCCCAGTGCGGATTAGACGACTTCACACACAACCTTCGAATCTCTTCGCAGGCGTGCATGAAGGTTTCCTCACGATGTTTTCCTTCACCGTAAGAGCGTCGGATAACGTACATATATTTTCGAAAATTCGAAAATACATTGGTACGTGTCGGGATTTGAACCTCAGCCCTCCCGGTAGGAAGGCGACAGTCCACACCACTGAGCCACCGACGCTCGAATACATGCACGTTAATAGCCTTATTACGCCAAAAAAAAGGATTAAGCCACTTTATTAACACTGTACCTAAAATATTGAGCTGATTATAAAGGAGCATATATAATCTGACATCAAACACATTAAACAGCTTCATCATCGTAATCTTAATTATGGAAAAGATTGATAAAACGGCTTTTATGTCGGCTCTAGATTAACCTTTGGATCGGATTATACGATATCGCTCTCTTAAAATCTCTCTTTTTCAAAATATTGCCATGTACTGCTGGACATAGGGTACATAAACATTATTTACAGACGACAAGTATGCTTAGAAAAAGGCAAGAATGTATTCTAATCATAATGAGAATGAAGGGCACATTATCATGGAAACATTTGACAAGGGAACTGGTTCCACAATTTTGATGTCCGATTCAGGAAATGATGTTATTTCGAATTTCAAACGCAAAATCATTTAGGCGTCGTTTTGATCCAACAAAAAATTAAATAGAGATTTTTCCATAGAAAGGTATTTAAACTTTCTATGGAAAAATCTCTATTTAAAATTTTTACATAAAAAAAAATATGCGAAGATACCAAAGTTGTACGGCTTAATGTAGTTTGTGATAATTTTATAATCGCTCTGAAAATTGTTGTATTTAGACAAGATATTAAAAATGCATAGTAGCTAACTAAAATTATTGTTATGAGGACCATTTCATTTAAAAACGCTTTCACTAAGAAAGGCTTGATGGAGTGATGACTAGCTTGTTATGTTGGCAATCATTGAGTTAGGCAACGACCATTGACCGAAAAATATTTACTTGATGCTTTAGTAACACATTACCTTTGGTCGCAGTTACTACTACAACTAGCAGTGTAAAGGTCATAGATGCGAGACAGTGTAATTTATTTAATAAAATAATCCTCAGATTATTCGGCGATACTCGCATCATAGAAGGAGCCAAGGGTGTGTTACGAACGTTTAAAAAGAAAGAGAAAAATTATAATAGGTAGAAAGAAGGGAGGTCTGGTAAAATGATTCACTCAGCGAATCCCAACAAGCCAGCAATTTAACGTGGCTCGATCATATAACAAATAAAAAGACGAAAGAGTTTGAATAAGCTTTGCCAAAAAAAAGGCAAATAGATTTATTTTCATAGGAAATTCTTATATTTTTCAAAACTATTAACAATACAGATTTGTTACTTGTGAAGCATTGACCTGACATCAAATGAGTACCTTAGTAGTCTATGAATGCGACAATGTACCAACACTTTTTAGTACAAAACTAAACAACTTAATTTAAAATCCTCACTACGTGTAACCACAATTGATATTCCGTGCAGAACCGAAAATAGCTTTAACTGTCTAACAACTCACTTAATCTACAAAAGTGCTCAGATCCTCAATAGCCCTCGAACCTTGAAAGAAAAATCCAGCTTTTTCTTAATTTATCAAATATACTTTGAGCACTTGATAAAGTTAAGGGCACTTTTCAAAGGACTTCGAAATTTCCCGAACAGGTTCTAAGTTGATTTAGCTGGGTTGAATTAATGTGGTGACAGTATTTGAATTAAAATTTTAAAAAGATACTGTATATAACAACTTTACTTGTGTGCTATTTAAAAAAAATATTCTTGTAAAATTAATGGGTGTAGGTGTAAGTGACTTCATGGATTCCTTAAACCAATTTTATCTAAAGTCACGGATGCTGGGCAGTGTTGACGGAAAACTTCCAATTTAGAGTTATTTGTTTTATTAGACAGTGTATATCTATCATGGTCTAACCAGTAAGCAAGGTTTTCAAAAAACCTGTTTCAGGATTAACATAAAACTTCTCTAACACTTCCCCCGATCCTTTTATCTCAGCTACATGTATCGAAATTGATATTCCATACAACGATAAAGATACCAAGGCGAACAATAGCACAATATCGTCCATTAAAAATAGCTTGTCAAAAGCAGGGTAGCTATAGAATTTGATAAATGGGAACTCATTGTTTATGTAAGCGGTAGGATGCGGGGTCAATAGAACTACCCGCTGCCAACCCTGGTATGAGAGATGTTCTTGTTGATGTGAGGGTATTTGATACTAACATATTTTAAAAGTGAATCAATGTTGGGAGGTTTTTGTTGCTTGTAAGAAAATTACATCATGCTTAGTTTTGATTTACAAAAGTTCGCTGGTGCATAATGGATGACACTGATAAGGACTGATATATCTTTTATATAAATGAACAGGACGGTCAGGCAGGACGCTCATCTGATGGTAAGTGATGCGCCTAATCATGACAAAACGGCATTGAAGGAGACCAATGCTCAGCGCCGTCACCCGAGACGATGTCTCTTATACCCGGTAATGTTATGGGCATGGCTCTATGGACATTATCGAGATTCGGTTACCGAACTAAACACAAGAACCATTACTCTATCGTCCATTGATAATATCGTCAAGCAATTAGTCGATCGACAAATCGTTGCAAGCGCAACACGAATCCGTTTTAGTACAAATGTGTTGTCATAACCCGGAGTCCCGACGGGCAAGTTTTGGCAAAATGTCTCTCGGGTGTTGTAAGCGAGCGCGGGATCTGAACTGTAGACAAACACCATCAGAGTGCGTGAAATGCAAATGTGTATGTTCGAGTCACCGGACCTTCCTTGTGTGGGAAACGATGGAACTTTATTTTGAATTCACTTTTTTGTGGGAATTGGCAAGCATTCGTCAAATGTCTCACTTGATAACCGATTATGCAAACTTCTGATCGTTTGAAAAGTGTTGTCATATCGTAAAAAACGTTTTGATAAAAAAAACAAAGCTACTAAAAAACACCAAGTGTTGCTCAGGAAATATTTCGAACCAAAAGTGATTTACAGCAGCATTGAGGAGAAGTAGTATTTAGGAGAATAGTATAGTATAATTATATTTCATAACTTTCAATTGGATCTTAAACTTAGCTTTAGTTGTAATTAGTTAGGCTTTATAGCCCTACCTATTTTTTTCGTAATATTCCGATATATGACATTCAAAAGAATGATTCTGACGATGACTTGCCTAAATACCCGAAAAGGTGATGCTTAAAATGTATTTGTTTATACTCAGCGAAACATAAATTGCAACAATAAAGAAATTTATATAATCGCCTGGGAAACTTGGACTCCCCGCCCCATCATTTGGCTGGGTCGGCCGCAAACCGATTGAACAGTCGTAAAGTCATTGAAACATCCCAAGTGTATTTATTGCCCCTTTGTCACTAACTTTACTCTAACAACCCATTCCGATAGTCTTAGATAGCTTTGTGTAGTCACCCGCAATGCTAAACACTATCTAATGACTTTAAAAACACCCAGCGTCTTTATGTCTTACAAAACAGAATCATAGTTACTGTCTGGGCTGAATGGCACTCCCGTGTTACAGGATCCCTAGATACCTGAAATCCAAACTTTGGTTGTTTGGTACATTGGCCATTGTATGGTACAAGGGCCATTGTATTGTGTGGTATGGCATTTTATTCAAATTCATTACAAAAGTAAACATCTGTTACGTCATGATATTCTATAGGTATATCTATAAACAATTATCGGGCAAATTTAATCACTGTTATGCGTAATAGGGCCAACCAATTAAAAAATATATTTATGTAAGTTTTAACACACCACCTACTGTAATCGCACCCATCAGAAAAATATATTAAATTTCGAATCCATGCATAATGAATTATGAGTGTCAGATTATATTCTACCATTTACTGTTATCTACTGAGAAGAAGAAACTCGGTGCACGTTGTTA
Source organism: Leucinodes orbonalis (assembly GCA_019425675.1). NCBI lineage: Eukaryota > Metazoa > Arthropoda > Insecta > Lepidoptera > Crambidae > Leucinodes > Leucinodes orbonalis. The sequence continues at coordinate 38,862 of PQWD01007326.1, read as the reverse complement.
GTTTCAGCAATTGAATGAGCGCCTGAGAAAAATACTATTGAGACCCTGCAAAATATGCTCCGAAATTCTCGCTGAGCCGTTAGTCCCAGTAGGGATGGTAATTGTTAACACTCGACTTATAGCGTATTTAGTAATGTTACGGCCTATCTGATAGTGACTATGCATTCTAGAATAGTCTGTATATTACAGTGAGACTTGAGCTAATTGATGAAGGTGTATAATAAATAAGTAAGAAAGAAAGAAAGAAAAAACATTTATTGACCCTTTTCTATTTGTAATTAATTATTAAGAGAGTCTAAGTTGAGTGAGTTAAGAACAATTTGTGTACCGACCCACGCCAGGGCCGAGATTGCAGTATACTTTTTCCTAATCGTTGCTGCTGTTGGCTGCAGATATCCTTTAAGCTTTACAGGACAAGTGACGAGCGTAGATGGCTCTCAGCTTTAAAACTTTATTCAACGAGTCTAAGGGCGTCCAAGAGTGAACTGGAACCCCGGCTCAGGGTGTTCGGGGACGACTGGGTTGTATATGTTTTGAAATGCAATATAGTTGCTAATAGTTGTGTCCTATATTGTTTGCACAGTTTGCCGAATAAGGGATTATTATTTACTTTTTTTTATGCTATAGCAGGCAAACGAGCAAACGGCTCATCTGATGGTAAATGACACCGCCGCCCATGGAAATTTGCAATACCAGAGGGCACAAATGTGTTTCCGGCCTTTAAACAAGTATTTATTTATTTTTATTTTAGGACAGTTTACAAAACATACACTTATTACATTGACATTATACATACGTAAGCGATACTAACAAGTAGTGATGCCTTAATTACAAACTGCCACGACAAGCACAGCTGACATGGAAGCAGTTTAGCAAAATAAAAGTTAAACAGAATTTAATGCAAATTACATACTTAAAAATACTAACCTAGAGTATAGGTTACAAGTGAGTACAACAATTACAAAATTATGCTAAGACATAATTAAGACTGCCCCTTAAGAATATTAATCAACGTTCTTTTGAACGTTGTGAAATTACTATTAATATCGAGATCTGACTTCTGAGCTAAAGTTATAAACTGGCTCATCATTCTATCAATCGGAGAGAAGTGCGACAGGTTACTTTTAAAATGTTTATTTGAAAACAGTTTATAACGCGTAGTTCTATTGAGTTTACGAGGTATAAATAATAGGATTAAACTCTTTTGTAATATATTTGTTCCCGAAGAATCCCAACATAGTCAAATCATATCTAAAAAGCTTGTAAAGAGCAGAATTCTTTTAAATTACATTTACATAATAGTAACAAAATGAAGGTTAGCTTCTTTATGCATAAATATGTGTTTGAGGAAAGAAATCGTTAGGTGAGCTCAATCGGACCTAAAACACAATGAATCGTTTAAACATTTAGCGAATACTCAGTTAACTGATTTGTTAAACGCCCATTGTTGGTTAAACCCACAATAGATGCCGCAGTGACCCTTAGAAAACATTTGAATAGGTATCAAGCGCAGTATAAACCCTCCAAATATTAATTGTTCGAAGCGCTTGTAGACTAGATGGTAATTAATGAGACTTATTAAGTTCAAAAGTCACGTTTTAAACTCTTGCTTAGTCGAAATAACTTTGTTTGAATAATACATCACAGAAAAAGTCAAATGAGAATAACAATATTAACTTTACGAACTAAAACTGGTATATAAAACATTGAGATAACTTAAAATTGTGAGATGTTCATGAGAAAAACTTTTAAAAGTGAGGCCTTGATCGCTAAGCGACTAGTGTGTTCTATATACGATCGCACAAGTCAAACAATAATCGCGATCATGGTTCATCGGATCGGTGACCGAAAAACGACCGAAAAACGTGCGTGCGTGCGTGCGTGTGTGTGTGTGTGTGGGACCACCAACATTCATTCGAGGGTTGGATTCCACATTACGAAGCGAATATTATATCTACATGTGGATGGATGCGTAAACAGAGGAAAGCCAATGAAAAGATGGATGGATTTTATACATGGATATGAGTGTGAAGGAGTGTTGCGATGACACAGCCGATAGAGACGTTTGTAAGAAAAAGACTTACTGCGCCGACCCCAAATACGGGATGACGCAAGAGGATTATAATAATCACCAGCGCTTTCTGGCACCGATTTAACAATAGTTTTAACAACTGAACACATTCGTGCTAAGCATAGCTGTATAACACTTTTATTACCAGCTCTTGTCCAGAGATTATTTGTAGTTTGCCTTAGCTTCATCATCATCATCATCAGATTTATTCGGCAAGATAAGTAATACACCGGTATCATCATCATCTCATTAAACGTCCCCACCGAGGGGCACGAGCCTACCCGTATAGGGTGATTAGGCCCTAGTCGTCCACGCGGGCCCAGTGCGGATTGGACGACTTCACACACAACCTTCGAATCTCTTCGCAGGCGTGCATGAAGGTTTCCTCACGATGTTTTCCTTCACCGTAAGAGCGTCGGATAACGTACATATATTTTCGAAAATTCGAAAATACACCGGTATGATTGACTGGAATCACAAAAGTAGTGATCACGTTCTAAATATTAGATATAACATGAAACATACTATCTTTGGCCAATGTTTAAAAATAATAGTTACAAAAGACTGAAGAATATGTTACTATAAAACAACTGATGAGATTCATCTAATAATGTTCTTTCATTCCTTTTACATACCCTTTTTATATTTTTGTTTTAGAATAGCTTGAAATTCAAAACTAAATCAGTACTTCTTACTGTATCTATAATTCTTATTTGTCTCATGAAATCATTAACGAAATATCAACGAAACTAAATAAAAGAATGAAGAAGATCCTTTCTTTAGCCCAAAAAAATAATTATACACAATTCCAGTAAAGGACTCGAGAAAACATATAACATAATAATCTCATTCTGATAAGTTGTTACAAATACAAACATTGAATACTGACTAAGTAATTGTACGCAAAATGGTAAACCTGTCTGTTTAGTATTTTGCGCATATTTAAATAAATAATAATTAATATCTACTGACATTCACACAGCGCCATTTAGCCCCAAGTTAAGCGTAAAGCCTGTATTATGGGTAATAAACAACGGATAAACATACATACTCAATTTTTTTTTTGTTAATACTTACATATTATACATAGAAAACACCCAGACCATTACAAATAGACATGTTCATGCACACACATGTTTGTACTGCCCGGGGGTCGAACCCGGAACCCTTGGTGTTGCAGTCGACGTCTCAACCGCAACACCAAATAGGTCGTCAATTTGTTCGATAAATCACTATTTTTGTTCAATTTATGTTTAAAAGACATATGCACATTCACTAATGTGACACAGCTATTTTTTTTACTTTACTTGTTAAAATTACTTATAGCCCATATAATTGGTAGTAAATAATTAAATAAAGTGCTTCCACGCAAAATTGTAATACGAAGTATGTCATAGTTATATGAAATTTGATCATACAACACGTTATTGAATACCAAACAAAATATACGTTAAAGTTAGTTCATTAGGATCTCTATTAAACTCTGTCAATATCACATGGCTAAGAGCTAAATTAAAAGAAGTCTATTGTTTGAAGCTAAACGTTGTCGGGAGAAATTCCAGTGAGCGAAGCGAAAAACTAGCAATGTACAGAAGTTATCACTAGTTGTGTCGATCTTGACACACGTACCAATTGCACTTGAAGAATTTAATGAAAACTGTCCAATAGGTATAATGCTCTATTTCTTGATATAAGTAGAAAATAATCCAACTCGAAAACATAACTGGAAACATTCCTTTTCCACCTTCGCACTAATAAATGCTCATCTTATAAATACTAATCATGTATATTGTTTCATTCCTTTATAAAGTTTAACTAACGCTTAATTTTAAAATTTATGTTTACAAAATATCAATCAGTCAACTACGAAGTTGCATAACTACTATTCTAAGATAGTAATTAGGACTAACGATTTAACGTGTCCTTTAAAGAAGCATGGATGGATTCGTGACTCGATATAATATTATTTGTCGCTTGCTATATAACCATTGCGGTAGGTGTGTTGTACTATATATATATATATATAATATATATATATATATATATATATATAAGTTTTTTAAGTGTAACCCACTCCACTTCAAATTACACGAAAATTCATCAAAAATACCTGGATAAATAAATTCAAGTACAAATTAGCATTAACAAGTAAAAAAGTACATTGCAAAGAGTTGAGCTTTATTATGTAAAACCTTTTCTTTAAAAGCCCAATTCAACTTCGAGCCTAAAATTGTAAATTGGCAATTCCACAAAACTCTCTGTTGTCTTTAAATAAATAATTTAAACAGGCTGTTGGTACAAGAGCAAAAAGCTGCGTCAGATATTACTAAAGAAATGGCGTCTTTAGGTTTAATGAATCGACGTCAAGCTCAGCATTAACTTACCCCGTCCCTAATGACTTGTGATTATGATACTGAATCTAAACAGGTCGGTGGAGCATTGATAGCTGAATCACTAGAATAGCCTATGCAAACGGAATTATGCTAAGGATAAACATAGCTGGATGAAAGTGCATGTATACACGTGCGGTGGTTAGAAGGTAAACACAATAGCTGATGATCAGTGACGTGACCAGAGATTATGAGTAGGGTATGCACAGTGAATGACATTAATCGCAAAAACAATAAAATTTTTAAAAAAGAGCATGAGGGCATGGGGGCAAAAACCGTTGTGTACAAAAGACAAATCCGGAAATTACGTATCATAGGTAAATGAACAATTTGATTTCATATTTTTAGTTTGATATACTATAATAAGTATTCAAAAAATATTTGTCGAAAATGCATCATAGACATTGCTGTCATTTTGGGGTCACATCTTATGTATTAATAACAGTCCGTCCGTGTTTTTTATACGCTCATGGGTAACATAAAAACAATTGTACTTTCGACACAAGTTGTTTCTGTATTTTACCTAGTAACAAACAAAAGAAAGTGAACGAATAAAATATTCTTTTACAAAAAACTAGGAAGATGAACTCATTTATTTCAAGATTTTGTCAACGCTTCTTATTTTATAAAGACACAATTGCCGTCGGCCGTCTGTCGTTATCAAGCTTTATTTTAAGGTATTATTTCGTTTATAGTATTTGATTCAGCCTTCTGTCCTGGAATTGCTTTGAACATTTCGATGTTATCCTTGTTTTGTTTTTCCCTAATAATTTACAACCTTTGAAATTAAGCGCTCAATCTGTTTCATGGAATTCTACTATATAAAGACTTTTTCCAAACAAATTACCTTTGATGACTATGGACAATACCCGGTACCTCGATAAAATTGGCTAAACCAGACATCTGTCGCCTCGGGTAATGGACGCAAGGCAGTATTGACAATTAATATTTTTTCTGGTCTTGGTCGCCTTCTACTCTGTATCTGTCATGATCATGTGGCCGAGGCAGGTGGTCAATTACTTAATACCATCGTTTGGTTTGATCCTAGTGTACAAATACAAAAATAAATGTAGAACAAGTGAGCTCTACCATCTCTGTAAGTTTTATAATTCTACCTTGCACGAATATTGTTATAATACCATATCATACAACCGTATATTTAAAGATATTATTATACGAAACCATTAAAATTATGTTCCCATATGTATTTAATCTGACAGATATAATTTTTTTGAAAAAGGATTTTAAAGGAGGATGATGAAGGAAGGATAAGCCTATAAAGGGTCTAAGCAAATAAAACAAATGTCTATTTATTTTGCAGTGCTTCTGTTTAGGACTAATTTTCAAGAATTTTGTCTTTCCATAAGCTATTGTGGCTAAATTAAACTCATCTCAAGTTGCTCATATTTTCCTAAGTGTATGAATGTTTAAGACATACTCGCTCATATTAGTAAATTAGACGACCTCTCATTACAATCGATAATTATGAGCGGTCATAAATACTAAAGTTCCATTTTATCTTTTCAATTCGAATAATAGTACTCCATAATTCATTAGTTCTATTATCACCACATAAAGCAATAATTTCTAGCAAAGTCTCCGTAATAGCACAAATTGAAATATTTATTGGACCATTATTCAATCAGATAACGTTTTTGTATAGGTCAGCTTTACGTTTACTGCTGTATTTTTATATCAATATGTGATGGGAGTAACAATAACGTAGTAACGAAATGTAGAAGAGCCATGCTTTGGTATGAATAAGCTGGCTCGCCGTTTCTCTCCTCAAACATATTCGAGGTTACCTAGCCCTCCCCCGCTGCGCCCTAAGCCGAGGTTCGTGTCCCACTCTGGGACCCAAGCTGTAAAGGCATTTCGTAACTTAAGTCCCAGAACATATTGACTCACTACTTAAACACTGGTCATTATTTTCCGTCAAAACTAAGTAAACCGAGACTACAAATGTATGGTCTTCATGCCTAGTTTGTCACTACTACTACAGTTCTATTTACCTCTTCGTGAAACACAGAAGTATATACCACTAGTATTTCACAGGACCCTTTGATATTTCAGAGGATATCTTAACGGCGTAGTATCGAGCAAATCACCTAGTATCTACGTATTCATCTACCGCAATGATGTAAAAAATATGAACTCGTAATATGTTCACAAAACAATCGAAAAAAGTGTTCCGAATGCAGCGACAGCACACATACAAAATATTTCGAATTTCGAATACATAACCTAAACAAAAGAGTACAAACTGTACTCTCTTCGGCGGTTCGTTTTTGAGGCACGGATGGCGTCTCTACCTTTATATATACAGTATATCATTGATCTACCGTTGTGCCGGAGCGATTCCCAATGTTATTTTGGACTAAAATCAACGTCCTCTTAATATGTTCCTAATCATATTTGAATGAATAACGGAGTATTGTAATCATCTATACATATAAATAAAAAGTGTCTGTTTCTAATATTCGATTGTATACGGTACAAAAGAAAAACAAAAGAACAAGATTATTTTTGTTTTTCATTTGCACTTTCTTGCACTTTAACGTGACTCAACGAAGCGATTTTAGTTAGGTTTTCTATCTACACCAATACACAACCCATGACAACAGATATTAGGTATCGAATACCTGGTAATTTACTAGCTATAGTGCCTTCATCCCTAAACACAGAAGTGCTAAACACTTCTACTTCACGGAACGATATATGACCTATCTAGACGACTCAGTACTGAGTTAACTACCTAGCTAATACCACTTACTCCCCGTAGTCATGCTGTGTAGGATATATTTTGGGTGTTTGATTGAAACATTAAAAGTGACAGAATTTTTTAGAGAAACCGTTTGAAAATCAAACTTACATCAAAGAAGTGCTATTTAAGATAAATTTCATTCAAACGTTTACATATCAGTGGGTGCCTAATTTATTTCATCGCAAAGGTTATATCATGAATCTCTTAAATGTCAAAAAGGATAACCGTTTGCTCCAGTGGTCATACCTTTTTGCTTACCCGCCTACGTGAACGGTTGTTAGGTATCTTTTTAGTATATCATATAAACAGCAGTGACCATTATACTAACAAAATATTGGATATGTGTTTTCTAGGGCATATATAAAGATATATATTCTTATGACACATTTGAAGAAGATAGAAAACATTTTCAGTTTAATAATTGCAATTTCGAGTTTCGTTATAGATATATATTAATAAAGAAATCGTGAAAATTATATATATTTTTTAACTATACTAAGGGTGAAAAAAACAAACACGAGCGTTCTATGCAATGGATGACAGGGCCGTCATCCCTATTAGTAATGTGAATAGTTACCGTACTAAGCTAATAGTCGAAATCAATGGCTTGAAGTGCCTCCTAGGCACGAAATTATCTTTTTTTGACAATCATTAATTATATTAGCCTGTTATGACGAATGTGACCCATGAATGGGTGACCTAAAAATCTTCATAAGACTTACTGTACTTCAGAATGTACATTAAGCCTGTGCCAACAACTATCTTTACGGCGGTAACCTTTAATCCCACTTTTTTTCCTGAGTGGTATGTTACGCTTATTGTTTTCATGTCATGGTTTGGGAAGGCCTCTGCCTTGCAGGGGGACGTTAGCTGATTTATTTATTTAAACAAAACACTGTTCAGCTTTCTACGATCGTTCTTACTTTTAAATGTACATTACAAAGATCAATGACCGTTACAATCCTGTATTGGAAAATTAAATAGTGAAGTATGACTAGCCCGCCTTAAAAAGGTTTATTGACCCTCAATCTGGCCGAAGAACATAAGCAGGCAGCGACTTCCATTACTTTGCTGTACGAATTAAAATTGTTATACACACATACAAACGCAAAAATGTTTGCGTAAGCATCTGATGTTTACGACTGGCATACGAGCCGATGCCAAATAGGCTCATGAAAAATATTCAATTTACGAGGCGTATGTAAACTTTTTTTTCATTTCTTTAGTTTTTTTTATGATTATAATTTTACATACTTTACGAGTGGCGTCCACGTAACGGGAAAAGAAGCGACCCTTAATAAGTCGACGATGTTGGAGGTTACCGGTAGCAGATTGTTGTCGACTGGTACTAGGTATCAGTCAATACCAGAGGCATTCGTTAGTGGTGAATATATTATAAGACTGTAAAGGCGATGATGGTTCATTGGAATATTATGAATAACGTTTATGTCTGTCAACTTATTTTATGTTTAAATTTAATATATAAGATGTTAGCGCATGGACCGACAGGGTATTTTGGGGAGTTGGGGGTGTCTTACGCTAGTTTTCCCCGGTAGACGCAATGTCTTCAGTTTCACGGTAGTTGAGATATGACATTTTGTATTATTTTCCTATAAATCTTCATAGCTTTTTATTTGTTGCCGCAATACCGCAAAATGACTTGCCTTGTATTCTGTATTGTATTTTTATTCTAAATAAATGTTTACTAGATTTGATTCATATCGGAAAAAATTAAGACATTTCAAACTCTGAATACGGTGTAAAATTTATAACTTTTACTAGATGCTAAATTGAAAATACCTTTAATTTTTATTTGCAATTAATCAAAAAGTTTCCACTTGTTATGGGCTATGACTGCGGTATTAGTTTATTGCGGTCCGAGCAGACGGAAGCCTCTTTTATCTTCATCAGGCCTTTCGCGTAATAGCAAAGGCCTAAGGCCAAATTTGCTATTTCACAAAAAACATGCATGTTTACTCATCATAAATGCTTTGAATAATATATTTAACTCAATTGTAAACATCATACAGTGTATTTAATAATGAAACGAATTTGCATTGCCTATGAACTCACATTGCGCCTAACATGATCATTTTGTTAACAAAAACATCCAATTTTCCCGTTACTTACGCCATGTTTTATAATTTATATTATTAAAGGCTGTTGTTAAATGTTTGCTGCCAACCCACCATTTAAATTGCTGACAAAAAACTTCCGACCTCGCTAACTTTCTCAATATGACGGCCGACAATATGGCCGAACAATTTTAATAACCCACCAATGACGCGCTCGCAATTTTTTCATTGCTTTGTCGAACTTGATGAGTGGCGTTTTTTATTGTATTTAATATATTGGACCATTAAGCGAGGGCGTAAAATAAAAATAGTGCTACGAATTGACGTAATTAAAATGACATTAAATATGGCGGCTAATATGTGACGTCAGTCCACCATAGAGTATGACATGCGGATTGTCAAATAACAAAGAGTCTAGTATGTTCTAGATAATTCGCGAACTTTGTAGAATGACGTCGACGCTTCGAGCTTAGCGGGTGGACGGGTATAAAAGGGGGACCGATGGGTGCGCCGGCAGTCTTGTGTTCTACTCATGAGCGAATGAAGAGCGAAGTATCTGCGACTACAAGAAGAAGCGAGTGATAAAGCGATATCTAAGGGATCGTCGAGTATGAGATAACAGTGTGAAGAGTTAACGAGTGTGTGCGGACATTATACGGACTCATCAAGTGTTGTGTTATAGTGTGCAGTGTTAATTACGGATTATAGTGCGTCCGTTAATTGACTAATTAGTGAGAGTGTAAGTGTAATAAGTGTTGTGTGTAATTTATAGTGGTTAATTAAAAAAGTGTGTTACCATGTTATTCTTCGTGTTTGGAAATAATTTAACCTGAACCCCCAGCTCGTAACAATATGTTCTAATTTATTATTGCATGCAACAGACATTTTCGAGAGGGCTCAATAGTATTTAAGTCATTTTTTTATATTCAAGTGACTGCTTTCACTAATGACTTTGTAAGGATCATGTTCATAAAAATAAAGAATCTATATAAGAGAAAGCATTACGATTATGTTTCTCACTCAATTTGCAATGCACAAGATCTGGAACACTTTACTCATAGGTAAACTACATCTTGATAATCTTAACTGAAAACTAACGGTTTAAGATGAAAGTTTTGCTTCTTTGCTCGTATATTCTACATTAAATGTTGTACGAGTTGTGTTTTGGGGTTTTTGTTAGTGAAAATACCGGTTATAAGAAGCCAAACATCTGTAGTATTATTTTAAAAGAGTATTTTAAAATGCTACTTTAACGTTCCAAGTGTTTGTGATATTTATATTATATATTATTTTTGTTTATTAAATTCAAAGGAAACGAAAGCAATGTTACATAAAGTACGTATTTATGTAATTTAAGCTTAAATAAGTAACTATCGTACCGGAGCGTCGGTGGCTTAATGGTATGGACTGTTACTCTCCTACCGGAGGTCTAGGTTTCAAATCCCGCCACGTACCAATGTGTTTCTGATTTTTCGAATTATATATACGTTATCCGACGCTTTACGGTGAAGGAAAGTATCCTTAGGAAACCTGCGCACGCCTGCGAAGAGATTCAAAGGTTGTGTGTGAAGTCGTCCAACCCGCACTGGGCCCGCGTAGACGACTAAGTCCCCAATCACCCTATACGGGTATGCTCGTGCCCCTCGGTTGGGACGTTTAATGAGCTGATGATGATGAAGTAACTATACACGTCAAATTCAAAACATAAATCAAATTTTAAAAGCATTAAAATAACCAAAAACATATTATTGTTTTTGGTTGCTTGATAAATTAAATAAAAGCTGCGGTGCTTTGGCCTGTTGACAAAGAAGCAAACTTATACCAAACCCCCTTAAATCGTACACATGGACTATTTCATAAACACTTCAGTTGCTAAGCAAAATAAGACATTCCCTTATTCTTAAATAAGTTATATACACATACTTCACATACACATAAAACTGCTTGAATCGATCAATCTACGAAACAACATAATAAATAAATGAGCTATTTATAGACGAATGTTTCACATCACAAGGCTGCAATCTAATAAATATTCAAGTTCGCAAAGACGTAAGGAATAATGGATCAAGACGAATTCGTCAGCATTACAGCGTGTTTATAGATTTATAGGCGTCGGTTTGTCTGATCCTTCTGCTAACGGAAGCAAAGATCTGAGTTACCGTGCGTAAGCATAATTTAAACCGTACTTTGCAAAGTTCCTGTATTGACGACCCATTTAATGTAATGTTTGAGACGTCGGCTCTTACACCAAGGGTTCCGGGTTCGATCCCCGGGCAGTACAAACATTTGCTTGCAGAAACATATCTGTTTGTAATGGTCAGGGTTTTTTATATGTATGATATGTTTATATTTACAAAAAATGTATATAAGTATGTTTATCCGTTGTTTAGTACCCATTATACAGGCTTCACGCTTAGTTTGGGACCAGACGGCGTTGTGTGAATTTCAGTGGATATTTATTTAACATATAACCTACCTATTAATCGATTATATATCTATCTCCGTGGTCTGGTTTGATCATTGAGTTTAGGTTGCATCGAATCACACGGGAAAACTGCATAGTTAAGAAGACTGTGCGATTTTCCCAGTTTATTTAGGACATTGGATTCTAAAGCACTGTATTGGTGTTTGTTGTTGAGTTTTTAATAGGCAATTCTTTCAGCAAAAGACCGAATGCTCAATTTGCCCATCAATAATTAATTCAAATAATAAAAAATAGCAAAATACAAAAAAATATATATAAAAATAGCTCGTACTTATTTAAGACTCACCCATATTACTTCCTATACAACTGACAACTCGAACATCAACTCAACCCAATAAAAATCGCTAACACCATCTAAACTTTGCTCACATTTGAATAATAGCATCGCCAGTTTTTCTCAACCTTTCCCCTTAAAAAACATGCCCAACTTGTTCCCACGTTTCCCATAGTCATCCGTTTCGGAATCACTTACGGTTTCCGCATCGCGTCCCACGGGATTACATAGTTCTATCCCATGACTGCGCGGTTCCTTTGTTAATTATTGAAATGCTCGCTAAAGTTAGTAATTAACAACCTTAAGGACGCAATCGGCGTGTGTTGTGTGCAGAAGCCGTGTGTAATGAGCACAGTGAGATAATATCAATTAATTTCAGATGAGGTGTTGGCTGGAATGATTATTATATTGTGTGGGTGTGTGCGTAATATAGATCTAAAATTGTTTGTTTGCGTGAACTGAGAATTGGAATCAGAGAGATTGAAAACTTTTGAAATCTTTTACCGTATGAGTATTTTAGATGTAAAGCCAGTTGGAGTTTGTTTTTACTAACCCAGTCCCTCCGTACTTTTAAAGTATAGATAGATAGAGATTACGGTATGTTGATGATTGATACCGTAGTATTAGTCGTTTACACTGTCCTACTATGGTTATGGATATGGACACATTCATTATCTTGGAAGCTATGATTTATGGCAAGGCCTATGCCCTTCGGTGGGATGTTATGGGCTGGCTGGTTTATAGTTAAATCAAATTCATCAGATTAAAACGATCAAACCAACCCTCCGTCGTCTTCCGAAACACGGAATATACATACACGGTTATACAACCTACAATACCCAAAAAATGGAAAAAATACTGTTTTTGGCAATCTCGATAATTAACAACCAATATTTTGCGCAAATTGAAGTAGTGATAAATACAAAGTCACTTTTTGTGATTATTCCCAGTTTAGATAAGACATTCGAGACCAAATTTTTGGATTGTTTTTAAATTATAATTATAAGTTAAGTTTACCAGTACTTAAGTTGCACCCTTACAATACGTCAATTAACATAATCAATATTATCCATCTTAATTAAAGAAAGATGCGATTCCAACTGACAATATGGCGGTCGTTAAATAAAAAACCAGAGCTTACAATTAACTATTAGCAACTTTTTATAGAAACGTTCACTAAATCTAGTTTATTGCTGAAATCAATAAATTTCAATACTTAAATATGGTATATTTGCTTGTCTTTTCTCACAATATTTATACTGATAAAAAGGTAAGTGAAACACTAAGGACGAGAAGAAATTAGGATATCCCCATGCAAAACCTTGCCCACAATAATAAATCTAATAGTTTTTTTCGTCATAAATAATTTTAGGACGAAAAAACCCTCCTTAAAAAAAATAAAGAAAAATATATTTAAGAACAACAGAAGAAACGAACAGTCTTCTCCTTTTATTTCAATATCTATATTTACATAAAAGATACATAGTTTTATTTATAAACTACATTTAAGTTTAGTAAACACAAGTTCCAAAAATCCGTAGTTTTGCTACGAATCGTGCTACGATTCGTAGTAATAATAACACGTAGTACGACATTACAATCTATTGCTAGGGGATTAGGACCGTGCGCATGTTGGCGCACACGCCCTAAGCTGAGATTTGAGTTTAAGTCCCAATCTGGAACAGACTTAGGCTCGCAGCAAAATTTTTTAAGGGGCTGACCACTTGTCCGATGATCATCAACATCGGTTATGCAAAAATGATAAACCCTCACTTATAATCCACAAATCTCATTGAAGTATACATTGCCAAATCTTAAATTATTTAGACTATGCCTAAACAAATATAATACAGTGCTAAATGTTATCTTAAAATATTCATAACCATTATTTGAAATACAGCCTATAATTTAGAACACAGCTATTAATTACAAATACATGATTCATGATAGTAATGTAAATAATTTTCATATTAATCACTATTTGAAACCTGATTTAGGCAACTGTTAAAAAATGTCCATTACTGATTATTTGGTAAAGTTATTGTAACAATTTTGTCAACTTTATTCAAATCACCTTACATATAATGACAATGATATCTAGGTCAATTAACAGAGAGCTAAGTCCAACGGAGGATCTAAATAGTGCGTAGTGGTGGTTTTGAACAAAGCTATCTGAAATTAAATGCGAAAAAAAGAGTTGGCCGAGTCCTATCCGAAAGACCAATGAATTGGTTAATGCAGCGGGTAGCAGATGGATGTCGACTGCTAGGTCGTTCCACGTGGAATTAGGTCTTTTGTAGTATTTTTTTATACCCAGAGTAGGTAATAGCCGACTTCTCAACCATCACACCACATAGGTCCTAACTAATACCGCAATCATTTAACCGCCTCCATACCGTTACATCTAAAAGAATTTGAGTTTATTGTCATAACTTAGAATAAATATTAACAATTTGCCGTCCCCTAGAAATCACAAAAATTTTTGCTTTAATAACTTCTTTTACTGATCGTGATACAAACCTATCCTGACAAATAAACAAGTTGAATAATATATTGTGTCGTTCCCGAGTATAATTATAACACTTAATATCTTATTATTATTTTTTTTATTTATAATACAATATATTTTTTACCAAAGGTACCAAGACATTATTTTTGAGGAATGAATTTTTGTTTGCATATACAACACAAATTCATGTGCCATACAAATTTAACTTACAGCTTGATTTGCCTGAAACAACAGACTTTAAATATTCATAGAAATACTCAAAGAACAAACTAAATATTTCCTTGTGAAATTTGCTCATGACAACCCACCACCTAATCAGAAATTAGTCCCTTGACTATAAGACTTTTGACATCTTTTGAACTTTATCAGAACTTCGATAATAATGGCCTTAAAATATAATATGATGGCAATTATTTTCACAATTTTAGTAAATATATAAATTGGGCTTGTTAGAAACCTTAGCTTTTCATTGGTATTGCACCCAATGTGTATATACGATTTTTAAAAATATTTGGTTTCAGTTATATTTGCGGTGATGGTAAAGATCAAGTCTCAAGTATTTAGCTTGAAAAGATAGATAAATCATTACCCACCTTAATATATATACAGTAAAAACATAAAATGCATCATCATCTTCAGCAGCCTTCCCACAGAACATAAGAAGAGAAAATGTTATGTAACATTATTTTAAGTTACGGTAATCAATCGCACAATACCTTTAGTTCAGGTACAAATCTGGATTACCAAAGGTAAGATTACTTTTTTTACAAAGAAGGGAGAAGCAAACAACACACCAAAGCCGAATAAGGAGACAAAGCCAGTTTTTAAAACTACTAAATTCAGCTAGTACTTTCCCCAAACAATGCCCGCAAAAAACGTAGAGTAAGTATTCCCCTCAGTCCAAATTAGAATAGGATTACGGGACAAGTGATTTGCCTTCAAACAGCGGCAGGGTTGGCTGGTGTTCTTACATAAAGCATTAAATATAAATGTTGACATGGATAAAGGGAAGTGAAACAGTTAAAACATCTGTGTTTAAATATGAACACAGTTTCATAAATAACCGGAAAAAAATATTGCGCATCATATATAAAGAAACTATTAAAAATATTGATTACTTATTTTTTTATTCTTCTTCAACCAATCGCAGTCCACTGCTAGTCATAGGTCACCCCCATTTGCGCCAGATATCCCGGTCCTCGCTTTTCCCATCCAGCCTCCACCAATCTTTCGCAAGTTATCGGTCCATCGGGCCGGAGGGTCTACGCTACGCTTGCCAAGACGCGGTCTCCACTCCAGAACTCGTCTGCTCCAACGGCCATTGGTTCTGCGACATACGTGACCGGTCCACTGCCACTTCAACTTGCTGATCCGGTTTGCTACGTTGGTAACTTTAGTATTTTTTTGACGTTCATAAGTGTTTTTTAAGCATAAGTTATATTAATGGAATTTGACTTTATTAGTGCTATATTGAATTTTATAATTTACAAAATATTAAATACTGTAAAAATATGTATTTACTTCATTGAAACACGTAACATTAATTGCATTTGTCGACTTTTGTTTAAATAATGACCATTATAGTTCATATCATCCTCATGTCGGCTCACTGCAGACAATTGCCTTATATACAACAAAGTTATAGGGACATTAAGCCCTTACCCACCACGCGCTGAATTAGATAAGATTAGATGCTTATAATTCTCAAACCACAAGCTACAAGCATTGTTATATTCATCATAATCAGCTCATTAATCGTCCCCACCGAGGTGTACAAGCCTACCCGTATAGGGTGTCCTGTGTACCTTTGAATCTCTTCGCAGGCGTACGCAGGTTTCCTCACGATGTTTTTCTTCACCGTAAGAGCGTCGAATAACGTACATTTAATTTTGGAAACACTTTGGTACGTGGCGGAATTTAACCTGTTGCCCTCCCGATCGGAAGGCGACAGTCCACACCATTGAGCCACCGACGCTCGATATTATATTATTACATTGATTTACTAATGACAACTCTCAGTTAATAATCTTTGGCAGATACGATTACGTCGGTTTGAGATGAAAACTTAAATAAATTCAATCAATATTTCCCATCCCTCAATAAAAGGCGCTACTATTATATCCTCTTTCGACTAGCAAACGACACGTCAGCATTTGCATTTCAATTTCAGCCATTATACGTGTCGGTCTATTGAGGAAAAATCGGCCATTATCCTCTCGGCTACGGATTTATCGTAACGAAACATGGACTTGTATATCCCTTTTGCGTCGATTATGAAGTTCTGCTAAAAGCCGTGTAGTCATGTCTTTATTATCCCGTGTTGCTTGAGACGTTAATTTGACATGGCAATTATGCTACAATTTTAAACCAATGTTTATTAAAATATCATACTACACTACACTACCGTGCCCCCAGATATTGAACAATGACATGAGCGTATATAAAATACAAGGATTTCCGCCGTGTCGTCGCCACTGCACTTCTAAAGGAAACTACTTCGACGCCGTGGTCTCCTTCGATTCACGAAAGATGACAACATATATTTCTTATTAGGTTTCATTCATTTGACGACCCATTTGGTGTAATGGTTGAGACGTCGTTCGATCCCCGGCAGCACAAACATTTGCGTGCATGAACGTGTCTGTTTGTACCCAGACCAGGGTGTATTGTATGAATAATATGTAAACATACTTATATAAAAAAAAGTATGTTTATCATGTTTAGTATCTACCCATATTATAGGTTAAATGCTTATTTGGGTTTATAGATGGCAATGTGTGTATGTATGTGTATGTTAGTATATTTATTTATCAAACTTAGACTAACCATTGTCCACTAGTGGAAACAGGCCTTCTCTAAAGAGCTACAACCATTCCGATCTTGGCAGCCTGCATAAATACTATTCCAAGCACATTTTTTAAGTCATCATTAATCGCGCAACTGGATGTCCCACCAATCAAGCCTTAGATACCAGATCTGTATACTTCTAGACCAGCTTTTGAAATCCTTGAATAATAAATTATTCAGTCTGGAAAACACCGAAGCCGTCTAGAAAGAAGACAAAATATTAAAGTAGCTTTGGACAGTGATGTTGGGGCAAATCGTATTTCACCCGCGAAAAGAGATATGTTAAGTTTCATTCAACCATACGAGGTAACGGTTGCATGTTTTAAAGTGCATTTATTTTGCGGTACCCGTTTCCAGGTTTTCTTTTGCTACTATTTTCTAATTATAAATAATGAAATGTATAATGTATGTATGTATATATTAAAAAGAAGCGAAAATTGACAACTGAACAACATTTCTACAGAACGCATTTCTGTGCCTCCGGTATTCAAGCTGGTTTTCCCGCCATTAACTAAAAGTTCGATATTATATCTTAAACATACATTTCACTGTAATCAAAATATATAGTTGAAGTAGTGGGATAAGTGAGAAAAAAGTAAGATATAAATAAATCTAGATACAGGGACACCTGTATCATCATCATATACTACAGCCTTAAACGTCCACTGCTGAACGAAGGCCTCCCATAATGGTTTCCACGCGGACCGATCCCTTGCAGTTGAAATCCATCCGCTACCCGCCACCTTATCCATTATCCTTATTATACCAGGTCATCAGTCCATCTGGTTGGGGGTTGGCCTACGCTTCATTTTCCATTACGTGGACTCGAGAACCTTCCGCCCTATCGGCCTCGGTTCTACCTACTATGTGCCCTGACCACTGCCACCTCAACTTGCTTATCCTGTATGGCCAGTGATAATATATGTAATACAGTCGTGCCATATTCAGCCACATAACACCATATGTATTAGCTACTTATTTAATTTTATTTATTTGGGTAAACAAATAGTTACAAGTTATTTGACAATTACATAAAGTAATGTTGATCAGTAATACAAAATTTGTCACCAGCATCGTTTACCACGCATTAGCTTTACAATATTAGCATTGATGGAGAACAATGTTTAAATTAATGCATATTCACAATTATTTTTCTGGAATTTCATATGAAAAGTGTTATTTGCCATTTCATTTTTTTAAGGAAGTATCATAATTAAACAATTAAAAAGTTCACCAATTCCTTAAGTCCTTAACATAGACATAACGTCACTTTTTAAGACACCTGGTGGTGGTCAGTGATATTGCGATAGTTTCAGCCTTAGAAAACTAGAGAAACTAGCTTGTACTACTAAGAAGTGTTCTTAGTAGTACAAGCTAGTTTTAATTGATTATGTACAAACTAAATAAATTGAACAAATACAACAAACTTTTTGCTTGCTTGCTTCTTTACAAAGATCCTTAATCGTCAAACGTCGAGCTCAGTCAAAGGTTAAGAGTATGCAAATACGTTCTCCTTATTCCGGACTTTATTTAGCGTCTGATTGTGGAACGGAATATGCCACTGGTTGGTTCCGAATAAAAGAGTTGATGGAAAAGGCCGACTGACAGGATTGAAATGTTTATAATTTTTTCGTCCTCTTTCAATTTGAAGACGCAAAATGGGATACTGCGTAAAAGGATAATGCGCGTCTTATATAAAAAAAACTGATTCGGTGAACATTCATTTGTACTTTAGGAAAAAATAATAATAAAATCACGAGAATTCCAACATATATGATTCGCTTCAATCTTATACAATCTGACAGTGTACTTAAGTCTATTCATATAAGAATATAAGAATGAGTTTTAGATAGATACGCTGCTCGATTTTCAAAAGTCGTTAGTAATCCTTATGAAGACTCGGACTTCACTCCAGAACTTGTCTGTCATATGCATAATTGATTCAATGCCACTTCAATAAATGTACACATATGAGAAAATAATAACGCTTAAAAACACACAAGTGTATAATATGAAGTTCAACACAAAACTTGAAAAAAAAGGCGACTGCATTTATTATTGTAAAACAATACAAAATACAATTAGGGAATTAAGATACGAATTGGACGGAAAGGATAATATTGATATATTTGTGGTATTAGTGATTTATTATTCAAAGCCATGTAACGCTAAATCTATATATATAAAACAAAGTCGGGTTTGTTACAACACTTATAACTCGAGATCGGCTCGACCAACTTTTATGATTTTTGGTTCGTTGAATTTGTCTCGGCCCTGAATAGCAGAATACATGTTTAAAAAAAATTAAAACTCGACGAAAACAAAATTATAGAAGATGAATCATTTTTCCTAAATGTTACTTTGTTTCGTACCTGTCAAACATTTGTATTTGCTGTCCATCCTGTCAAATACTTTATTTAATAGTTGACATGCGTTCAGAAATAATGACAAATGATTAACGTGAATAAGAAGAAAAATTAATAATAGGGTCTATATTTGAGTTAAATAAGTAATATTATCCATGGAAACTATTAAGCGTATGTCATTATATGTATATTGTATTTATAACTTATATTTTATGTTATGAGTAGCGAATGCGTAACGTTTAGTTTATTTAACATTCTGCAGTAATTAAAAATACACGACTTTAAGCAATACGAATAAAGTAAACAAAAAGAATATAAATGTTTATTTCCATTTAAATTTACCAACTGCGATTTGCTCTTGGGACATCAAATAATTTGCCGCAAACTCTCTCCACATTCGAGCACTTCGCTTGCTTTATTTGACGGAAATGCGTACTTCGTTCACGAATTGTAGAACGAGATAAGGAAAAAGTTCTTTAAAAACCGACGCAGTTACGTTCGTCACTAAATCGAAAGCCTGTACTCACGCTACGTTAGTCCAGTGGGATTGTGGCAAAATAGTATGATTATCCGAATGAAATTCAGTGTGATCTGTTCAATCAAGGACTATGGATCCCCCGCGAGTGCTTGACGGACCACCTGCGGCCCGCTTCCATTTATTTTATACCTACGTTTCCCTAATAAAATACACGCAGAGATCAACTCCGAAATGTTTGAGGCTCCGGCAATTTTTGATGTAACCGCGAACAAAAGACGCCTTTGAAAAATGTTACTCCATATTTCAGTGGAATTAGTTTTGGAAACGGCGAATGAAAAGAAGCGGCAATGGTATTTTTCACCATGGCGGTCGTGATATTTTACACGCAAATATTAAACAGGATAAGTGGACCGTAATTTGGAGGCAAATGAGACAGCAGTAAGTCAAGATTTTTTACAGCTTTCACGTTG
This sequence comes from Leucinodes orbonalis, assembly GCA_019425675.1. Lineage (NCBI taxonomy): Eukaryota > Metazoa > Arthropoda > Insecta > Lepidoptera > Crambidae > Leucinodes > Leucinodes orbonalis. The sequence continues at coordinate 18,130 of PQWD01007326.1, read as the reverse complement.
AAGTGAGATTGTTATGTCTACTTTAGGAAGACACTTACATAAGATTAAAGTACCTTATGCAAGTTATGTTATTCCAACTATGATCATTAAGGTTGTGATATATTTATGTTCCGGATTTTTTGAATAATATATTATATAGATTAACAACTTTTAATTACAAGTTTGCAACACTACATACAATACCGTCCCTTATTAGGATCACTGACGTTCTTATTATAAGTAATTATTGCAACTTACTTTTTAAAATAAGTGAGCCATCAAACAGACAATTTCCAGTTTACCTCATTAATATGTAAGATTCACTAAAGGACGAAAGAGGAGGGGATGGTAGACGTCAGGGATTTCTTATAAAATGTATTAATATTTCTAAAACAAAACAAAGTAAGAGAAAATGGAGTCCATACTTTTGTTACGGCAAGATATTTATAGAATAATATATACAAAAGGCAAACGACGTAATTCTGATTCTTATTGTTGATATTACATTCGCCGCTTTGTGGCTTTGCTCCCAAGGTTTAATTGGAAACCTTTGAAGTAATAAAAAACAGTTTATCCGCTAAGGGAGAAATTTCCAAATGATATTGACATCTTACAAACAACCTTCAATGAGACGTATAGTAATTTTTGAATTTTCTCAACGATTTAATGATGAGAATCTCACCCACGACAGTAAACGTTTTACAGACTCATTATTATTTATGTGGATGCGTCACCATAAAATTCTGGAGCGATATTTTTACGATCGACTGATCCGTTGCTTACATGTCCGATATAAAAAGCGAACGATTCCGTTTGTAGCCGAGCTATATTGTTGCGAGGGAATGTTCAGGATTGTATGCAAGTAAATGTGAAATATTCAATGGCTAACAATTTCGTAAATGACTTTTGGTAATATTATATATTTTATTTATGACTGAAGTAATCGGGACGATCGGTTCGCTCACCTGGTGGTAAGTGAAATGCCTGACCATCACATATGCCGAGTTGAAAGAAATCAACATTGGCCTGTGCTCGTCTCTTATACCCGGTAATTTCATGTGCTACAACAACCTTATCCAGAAAAAAAGAGAGCAAAACTCAAGCCAATAAAACATCAAATTCGGTTCATATACGACGAAGGTATCGGCGAACAAACATAAAAAAGCATATATGCGACAATGATATTCTGTATATATAAAGGTAGATACGCCATCCGTGCCTCAAAAACGAACCGCCGAAGACGAACGATTTATGCGAGTTATTATACCTAATATTTGATGATCTAGGTCCACTTTAAAAAAGACCGCCCACGATGACTTTTACGCGGACCCATCCCTAGTGCTCAATATCGGCTACTTGCCACCATAAACAAGCCATCAGTCCATCAACATCATCATAACTTTCCGCCCAATGGATAAGGCCCGTGGATTGGTTTGATATTAGCAACAAAGCACGGCTTTACATCTATTCCGAAGTACAAACCTTTGAATCAGCTTGATAGTTATGGGATGATAAATATCCTGTAACTTCTCAAAATTATTAAGTTGATCCAACATTATATTATAGAGATTTTGAGGGAGATTGAGAAGTTTTACAGCGAGTTATATACCGCTACACAGATTCCCGCTTCAAGCTTAGCCGAAGACCCGAGAGCTAAGTTAACCCGACATTTATCTGAGGATATCCCGGAAGTCACCTTGAGCGAGATTAGGATGGCTCTGAAACAACTTAAGCGAAAGGCCCCGGAGAAGACGGAATACCGCAGAACTTTTGAAAGCAGGTGGCACGCCAGTGCTTAAGACCCTTCAGAAGCTCTTTAATTCCGTGATCCGTGAGGGTGCGACGCCAGAGGCGTGGAGCAATGGCGTGGTGGTGCTTTTCTTCAAAAAAGGCGATAAAACCTTGCTGAAGAATTATAGACCCATCACGCTATTGAGCCACATTTACAAGTTGTTCTCCAGAGTCATCACGAACCGTCTCGCGTGTAGGTTTGATGATTTCCAGCCCCCGAACAAGCCGGGTTCCGCAAAGGCTTCAGCACCATAGACCACATACATACGCTGCGGCAGGTTATACAGAAGACTAGAGAGTATAACCGGCCATTATGCTTGGCGTTTGTGGACTATGAGAAAGCCTTTGATTCGATCGAGACTTGGGCTGTGCTTCAGGCCCTCCAACGGTGCCATATTGACTTTCGCTATATCGAAGTATTGAGATGTCTGTACGAGAGCGCTACTATGTCAGTCCGTGTACATGAAGAGCTTACACAACCTATCCAATTGCACCGAGGAGTGAGACAGGGAGACGTTATATCTCCGAAACTGTTCACAGTTGCGTTGGAAGATATGTTTAAGCTGCTCGATTGGAAAGGACTTGGCATCAACGTAATGGCGAGTACATCACTCATCTTCGATTTGCCGATGATATAGTAGTCATGGCAGAATCCATGGAGGATTTAAGCACTATGCTCGAAACCCTAGACAGAGCTTCTCAACAGGTGGGTCTTAAAATGAACATGGACAAGACGAAAGTCATGTCTAATACCCATGTCGTACCTATACCGATATGTTGGAAGTTCTGTCCTCGAAGTTGTAGACGAATATGTGTACCTGGGACAGGTAGTCCAAATGGGTAGGTCCAACTTCGAGAAGGAGGTTTCTCGTCGAATCCAATTAGAATGGGCGCGTTCGGGAAGTTAAGGCAGATCTTTTCGTCCAAAATACCTCAGTGTCTCAAGACGAAGGTTTTGACCAGTGTGTGTTGCCAGTTATGACATACGGAAGCGAAACGTGGTCGCTCACTAAGGGCCTCTTGAATAGACTCAAGGTTGCTCAGCGTGCTATGGAGAGGGCTATGTTAGGTGTCTCCCTACGCGATAAAATCCGAAACGATGATATCCGTAGGAGAACTAGGGTGACCGACATAGCCCAGAGGATTAGCAAGTTGAAGTGGCAGTGGGCAGGGCACATAGTGCGTAGAACCGATGGCCGATGGGGCGGAAAGGTTCTCGAGTGGCGTCCACGTAACGGAAAGCGAAGCGTAGGCCGACCCCTAACCAGATGGACGGATGATCTGGTTAAGGTGGCGGGTGGCAGATGGATGTCAACTGCAAGGGATCGGTCCGCGTGGAAATCATTAGGGGAGGCCTTCGTTCAGCAGTGGACATAATTAGGCTGTAATGATGATGATGATGATGATCCAACATTAATTTAAACTTCGGATATATTTTGAAGTTCATCTGCTATTCATGGATTATTTCATACCCTTTATATTAAATCGATTGCATGCATAGTCAACACATGTATTTTTTATTTATTTATACTCACAATGATTATTATTATTTTACAATATTAATGCAATTTCGTAAATGCGTACAATATGCGTAAATGCTTGTTTGCAGAGCTATTTACATATTCCATACTATTGTGATAAATGCGAAAGTTACTCTGTCTGATTGTTATGCTTTCACGCCTAAACAGCTGCACATTATATGCCAATGATATACTAGGAATAATGATAGGTTTTTGATTTAACAATCCTTTGAATTGTAATTTTTTGGACAGATTTGGAAACTTCAGCACGTCCATCGTTTAGACTGTAACATGTATAAGGAAAATTTAAGAATGTAGAAACAAAAATATTATAAGCAAATTTGCAACGAGCCATTTCTTCACATTTTTTCTTATAGTCCTTCCAAAGTGTTGGTTGTAGTGGGTTTCACAAAAGGTATTTGTGATTTTAGCAGGTTTCCTATACATGCCCTCGTCTCGCGACCTTTGAAGCGAGTGGTAAACTCTTTAACTATTTATAAATTAAGTTTTGCTCCAGCAGAGTGAAGCGACTTGCAAAGATTTTTACAATAATATTTTATTGCGGCTTGTCTTGTTAACTACCTTTTTTATTTATTTAAGTTCACTACAGTTGTTACATTAAATACAAAATCATACAAAATCAGTAGTCATGCTATTGTGACAGAACCACGAACAAGCAAACAAGATGCAGTTATATAACATAGCTACTAGTTTTTATATCCATAAATATATATAAATTATTTAAATCTTACTAACCACCAATATACGTACGTATAAATTATTTAAATCTTACTAATCACCCTATACGGGTAGGTTCGTGCCCCTCGTGGGGACGTTTAATGAGCTGATGATGATGATGATGAACACCAATAATTTTAAAAGGAAGAAATATATTAATTACACTTGAAATTTTGTTCCCAATACATATCACTCTAGAGTATTTCTTTCAATTTATTTTTAAACTGGTACAAAGACAAATTGTTTACATCCAACGATTTGCACACCTTTACTTTCGTGGTTCACAGCGGAGGACCGGGATGTCTGGCGAAAATGGGGAGACCTATGTCCAGCAGTGGACTGAATAGGTTGAAGAGAGCGTAGGATCTTCAAATCCAGTGGTGAACCGTATAGTGTAGTCTCTGTGCGGTTTTTCCCAGTTTGGTTAGGGCACCGCATGCTGAATGAACTGATTGCCCGACAAACAAGATGATTTCGTGCTCATCGTGATGAAGGTACGCCAAGCCGCCGGTCCCAGCCACAATCTTAGGATTAATTTAGGACTAATATCCTAAAATTAGTCGATATATCTACCGATCAGCTTTGGGTCCGGGTGGTTTTTTATTTGGCTTTAGGTATGTAACATACGTAAAATCAAACAAAAAACACGCGGATTGAACTTACAATATTATCACACCAAACCGGTACTTTTATATAGAAAAATACTAAATCAATATACGATAATACGATTAATCGAATAAAAAAGGAAACAAACAAGATTTTTATATGTATACATTACTTTAGTAGGCGCACGGTATCGGTGCTGTAGGAACGAAGCTTAAATAATTAGTTGCAATAAATATACCATTAATACACTACCAATAATAATATTAAAATACATATAATAAAGCTACAATTCATTATTATATGTATAAAATATGCAATAACCAAAAATGTATATAACACATAATGTATTAACGTATCGTACAGTGAAAACTTAGATAAACAATAATAGCACTTTTAACAATGATATTCTATATAAAGGTAGATACGCCACCCGTGCCTCAAAAATTAACCGCCAAAGGAATTCAGTTTGTAGGCTTTTGTTTAAGTAAATGTACGCTCATTCGAAATTTATGTTTGTGTGATGACGCTGCATTCGGAACACTTTTACGATTTTTTTTTTTGCATATCACAAATCTATACTTTTTACATCATTGAGTTTTAACTGTCATCGCAGGCGATAGATTACAAGCTTTCTACGCACCGACGAAAGAGCATTGACCGCCCCAAGCAGGGTTTCATTTAAAATTTCAACTGTAAATAACCGACGAAAAACAATTTTATAAGTTTGGAAAGTTACTTTGATATTATTGGTAATTATTTATACTTACTTCGATGATGGGAAACAGCATCATAGGCCTATGGCAGTCACTACAGAGCTTGGGCTAAAACCCACTATGGGGGCCCAATGCGCATTGGTGGGTGCATTGGTGGGTGCTGTGCTAAATCGTAAGTGACACGCCTGAGTATGACAAACAGTATAGCAAACGCATGATGCTAGGTCTACATACTTGATAATTTCACTAGCTACGTGTCCTCATCCCCAAACAAAAAAGTGATTGTCGCTCCTATTTCATAGGAGATTAGCACTGCGGCTACCACCGCCACTGCCTAGACGACTCATTATCAGTCTAACACCGATATACTAATACCGGATACCAAATTTACATTGGCTTGTAAAGTGTCGTAATACCAAATAATTAGTGGATTCATGGCCTAATTGTATCAATACGCTGTCCATGACAAAATCTGTGTTATGGGAAAAAAACTGGAAATAAAGTTCCGTCCAGAAAACTAGCGCGGAATCAACGGATACCATGCCGTCAGAGCTTATAAATACTGTGGTGAGACTTGTTTGACTCACAACACAAGCTCGTTAGTTCTTAAGGATTTTAAATATACCTGTTTTATTCCCCGACTTTATTAAATTATTAATATAATGGTTTTATTTTCTCTTATTCTTGTCAAGTATCTATTTAATTTTATTTCGATTCATTAAAGCGAGAATTTGTACTCTACTTCTTTTTTTTTTGGTAAATATTACGCCTACCTATCTTTCGTTTTGCCAATAAATAATTTTCATTCATACTTTCTAAAAAGTGTTTCGTTTCTTTAACACTGCTCTGCGCCTATCACCGAAAACGAAAAATATTTAAAAGATAGAGAAAGAAATAACATAATTAATTATTTATAGAAATTGCAACAAAAACAGAATTTAATTAATTATTGTTTTTTTAACAAAATATTTGATCTATTATATCCAGTAATTTTAGCAACATTACTAATTTTAAGTAATAGATACTTTTTACATAAAAACGTAATGCAAAGTGACTTGGGTTGCACAGAAATATTGTGCATCTATATGATCAAGTCATATTTGAAAATCCGAATCAAATGACTGCGCACTGCCCACTGGAATAGTTTATATTCAAATTACAATCTATACTAATATATAAAGCTGAAGAGTTTGTTTGTTTGAACGCGCTAATCACAGGAACTACTGGTTCGATTTTAAAAATTCTTTCAGTGTTAGATAGCTTATTTATCGAGGAAGGCTATCTGTATCATCACGCTACGAGTAATAGAAGCGGAGCAACAATGAAGAATGTTTCAAAATCGGGGTATTTTTCATACTTGGAGCTTCCGCTGCGTACGCTGTAAACGGTTAAAGTTTAAAAAAAGTCATGTATGAGAGTATTGTTCTCCTTTTAAAGGTCTACAAAAAAATCCGCGACAGCATATGTCTATCTTTTAAGGTTAGCTCACTATAACATATTTTTTTCTAAAAAAAAATCTGAAATTGACCCCGAAACCTTTAAAGTTGGAGGGAGGGGATAAATGAAGTACCGTGTTATCCCGAATTTAATGCGAGCGAAGCCGCGGGCAAAAGCTAGTATTAAATATGCGAGTTTTTGCCGTTAAAAATGTTTCTGTTACGCCGAGTGGAACATTGCGGTGACTGCCACAGTCATGGGCATTTGGTTTGGAAATACTGTGTTTAATCACGATGTACTTTCTTTTAACTGGCCATTAACTTTGTATTACATATTCCTTGTTTCGTTACTTTCACATTTAACCTAATTGAGGTCCTGATACCTTATGAACGGCCGTGTATGTTATCATCATCAGCCTTTTACGTCCTATTAAAGGGACAGGCATACCGCAGCTTAGGGAATTGGTGTCCATTACCCACCATGCGGACCCAGGATTGGTAGGTGTTAATAAAAACCACGACTTGCGAAAGTGAAGGCTGTATGAGGAAACCAGTGGACCAGAATATCTGGCGTCAAATGGAGGAGACTTATGAAAAAGAGATAACGATGATGAACAATGGCTTCACACGTCCATAGGCTCGTTGTGTATTTTTAAAGCTGAGAGCCATCTGCACTCGCCTATTGTCACATGAAGCTGTTAAGACATCTGCAGCCAACAGCAGTAGTAGATTCGAAAAAAGCTCTAGAAACATTTTTCACTCACCATCCGATGAGAGACCATTGCGATCATAAGCTGAAAGCACAAATCGCTATGCCATCGAACTTTTAGTAAACATCTCCCACCATATCAATAAACGTAAATTTTATATCTGTTCCTGAGCTTTTATTAAGACCACACAAAGCAATATAAACATGAAGCAATGTATCAAACAACGAGAAATAGAGTACAAAACCTTTATTTGAAAACAAATTGCTTTTGTAACGTGACTGTCAAAATAGTGTGGTAACTAATAACAATTTATTGCACGAGATCTGTTTTATAACTATTTCTGTTTATTTATGCTAATAGTGGAATTTAGAAATGGCTTTGTTTACTTTAATGTGAATTTATATGAATTGGTCACGTACCCTGTAAGACAGAATATACGATTGTATGAACCTTACAATATGATCCCAGACGTTATATTAAAAATACAATTAATGCAGCAAACAAAGCTAGGGAATCAACATTAAAGTTGTGAATTAATATTGCCTTTGATGATTTGCGAATGTTCCGCGTAATCGAACATGACATTTGTAAACTATTGTTGTAGAATCTAATACTGCGAAAACTTAAGTCTGTGGTAAACTTATGCATAAAACGTAGTAATACATGCAGAGTGTAATCTTTTTATTCAAATGTTTTAAATATATCCTATCTCTACCGGTTCATCTCTCATCTCTTCAACTTATCGCAGTCCACTGCTGGACATAGGTCTCCCCATTTTCAACCAGATATCCCGGTCCTCCGCTTTTCTCATCCAGCTTCCACCAGCGACCTTTCGCAAGGCGTCGGTCCATCGGGCCGGAGGGTCCTACGCTACGCTTGCCAAGACGCGGTCTCCACTCCAGAACTTGTCTGCTTCAATATACATTAATAACCGACAGTTCGAAACTGCCTTACAGCCTCTGTTGTTTATTTAATGACCGCCATATTAGCAGCCAAGAAGCCATATAACCGAAGGGTGACCTGCAAGACAAGAAATGCTCCTAGTTTTAGACAATCATGTGACCGAACAAAGTCCAAACTAAACTAGGAAATATCGCACAAAGTCACTTTTATGAACTCTTCTCCGTCTTAATTTAAAACCGCAGTATTTAAACTCACCGGATCAAGCAGTGATCTTAACTTTATGATCAGATCAATATACCACAGATTTTTTTTTAAATATATGATACCTCTTTTATGTGTTTGTATTCTCAAAAATATGACATAGATAGATTAATTTTACTTAAGTAAAAGCTTCTCTAAGGTTAATTCCAATTCTTAAAACCGTTTATCTAAAGTCTCAATTACATATACGAACTCGATCGAGAACGAAGACTCGCGTCCCAGCCATTGTGAAAATTCATCGTCCAAGTTCATGAAAGATGTTGCATAAGAATTTAGTTAGAAAGTTTTGATTAAAACTAGCATAAATGTTCACTGAAGATTGTTTTTAACCAAATTATATTGATGAACACTAAGCAAAACTTGCATTTCATTTTTAGATCTGTGTTAACATTACTCGTGTAAGACGCTGTTTGAAGATGTGAAAACATTTTATTTACAAGTGGAACATATTTATTTATTCATGTTTAACTTACGAACATTGGAATGTTTTACATAATTTAATCAAATAAAAACACTAATAACAAAATAAACTTTTTATTTATTTTGACAAATACGTCTGTACGAGGCAGGTTTCCCAAAATACTGGCAGTATTCGCTCGTTGTTATTCTTTGAACATGGAAACTGCCAGCTCGGTGGTATTACGTCGGCCCCAATAAAGTGTGCCGATAATTAATTAAAATTTTCCTCATGTGCCAGGAACCCAAATAACAACCTTTTTCACCGGTTTGACATTTATTTTCAAACCTTTATTTCTTAATTTTGCGGCCCATCATTCATCATCATGATCATGAGAGCAAAAGAGAGCATCGGTGACTTATTGGTAAACTGTTTCTTTCCTATCAGGAGGGTTCAGGTTTAAATCCCGCCACGTACCAATGTATTTTCAAATCTACGTACGTTTATCCGACGCTCTTACGGTAGAAGAAAACATCGTGAGGAAACCTGCGCACACATGCGAAATGATTCAAAGGTTTTGTGGGAAGTCGGTCACCCGTACTGGGCCGCGTTGACGACTAAGGCCAATACAATTACGTGCTCGTGCCCCTCGGGGGACTTTTTATTTTGCGGCCCATTGAATGGTAAATAGTAACTATTAGACAACAGAAAAGATATGGTACATGCAGATGTCAAACGAACTCTTTCGACACTTATAGATACATCAACAAAATACTTATCGCAATATTGTAAAAATTTAATTATTAGCGAACAAATACTCCACACAGAGCGTCGGTCTAGAGCGTCGGTGGCTCAGTGGTGTGGACTGTCTCTTCTATCGGAGGGCTGAGGTTCAAATCCCGACACGTACCAATGTATTTTCGAATTTTCGAAAATATATGTACGTTATCCGACGCTCTTATGAAACCTTCATGCACGCCTGCGAAGAGATTCGAAGGTTGTGTGTGAAGTCGTCCAATCCGCACTGGGCCCGCGTGACGACTAAGGCCTAACACCCTTTACGGGTAGGCTCGTGCCCCTCGGTGGACGTTTAATGAGCTGATGATGATGACTCCACACAAACGATTTTTTTCGCGATATATACAGCGGCTAATACAAATAATATTTTAATACTACAATGTGTTTTATTAGAAAAGCCATACTTCATCTCTTAATAATAGAAAGTTTACGAGCTGGCATTTACAAATGGCCAGTTATTTTTAAGAAATAGTTTTGCTTATTTCTAAGGCCTCTGTTACATCGCATTGTGGAGTCAGAGAAGACGTTCTCGATTTAATGTTCATGAGGCCATGAAGATAGCTGGTTAAGGTATAAAATCGATTTTTCAAAAAAATTGTTGGATCCAATATGAATCCGCTAGTCCAAATTAAAGTATACAAATAAATAATTGATTTTTCCGTTTGGTAGACATTGCAGACTTAATCACCTGATTATCTGGAAAGAAACATTATTCCTCACTTCAGAGGGTACGTGAAGCTGTTGGTCCCGGTATTGGGAAATAGTCGTTAACACTACTAATCCGCATTTGCCGTGGCCAATTACGGCGTAATCTCCCCTCGGTATACTATGTGGGAAGGCCTGTGCTGCAGTGAACCGTTACAGGCTAATTATGATAATGATGAAATAGAATATATGTTCATCCAAGCAATAAAATCAAATAATATATTGATGTGAATATTATAACCAATAGTGAAATAGAATAGGTAATTAATTTTATTGCAACTTGTATCTATAACGTAGCTTGATGTTGGTTTTCACCAAAACTAATAGCAATTTTCTTTTATGAGGGGGTTTCTCCATGTAATGACCTTTTCGTTATGGTAGTCAATAAATTTGATCTGATGACTTTATTCAACCTTTAAATAGATAGTATCGTGATCAGCATGTCCGGTTGACAATCAAGCAAGTTAATCCTTTGTTTGGTAATGGCGCCTTAAGGCGTCAGACAAAATTGTTTTTTTTTTGGCGATCGCGTTAAATAAGACTGTCCCAAACTAGATGTCCATGTGTCGTAATGGTCGATACGTCGGCTTTATACAAAGGCTCCGGGTTCAATCTCCGGGCATTAAAAACATTTTTGTGCATGAATATTTGTAATGTCTGGGTATTTCTATGTATTATAATATATATATATATATATATATATATTATATATATAATATATATATATATATAATATATATATAATAGTATACATATTAGTACGTAAGAGTATATCATTCATTTGGCATCCTTATTACAGGCTAAATGAGTTTTGGCTAGATGGCGCTGGGTCTACGCGCGTGGGACTAAATAGGACTGCAATATGATATTATAGGAGTAATTTTTATCATTTTAAAACTTCAAGATCCCATGATTTAAGGGACTTTAACTATAACCTTATTGAACCATCTACTTGACTGATAAGTTAAACAATGCTCTTACCGAAATGATCCTTCATAAATTTCACATCCTTTGTGATGTTCACATAAATTAGCCGTATTATATTCATGGACCTCATATGTTCATGAATAATAATGAGATTAAAAAAAGTTTTTATGTGAGGCACTAAGCACCTTAATGCCTCGGGCATAGAGTCACTTTAAAAAATCCGGTTGTATTGACTTTGAATTGTTTCGTCCAGTATTTCCCTATGTTAGAACAACTAATTGTATTATTGGTAAATAATTGATCCTATTTGATTTATTATATGTCAGGAGGCATTTAATATGCAAAAATATACCTTAAAATCTTATCAGCCCACTGCTGGCTAAGGGCCTACCCCACCATAATGAAGCGACCTTCTAAAAAGTCAGGTTAAAAGAGTGTTTACTGCTAGCGTTATCTTCTTAACGTTTTACTGTACTGAGTAGCCTAAGTAGGTACCATCGCAGTGCCAGTGTTTCGCACTTCTGTGTTTCGGATGTGAGCACTATAGCAAATAATCCACCTCAGGTCACGCTATACAAGCATTCTATTCCCTGGAAAAAGATCACCCGATACCTAGGCGTCACTCTCGATAGTGGTCTTACCTTTGGGCCGCACATCACAACAGTGCGCAACCGGATTGTATTCGCGCCCGAGTGCGAGCCTGCATTGTTTAATGAACGCACGTCGTAAATAATTCCTTGATAATAAGGTGAAAATCTACACGGCGTGAATTAGGCCCATAATGAGCCTAGGAGATAAACAGATCTTGTAAAAGGTAAAATCAGAAAATACTGCTAAACGTTTTCTACTTAATGTTTATCTCACCTCTAACGGTACTCGGGAAGAGTAAGATGGTAACAATTGTATTTTAGCGTGTTTCTTAAAATAAGTAATCAATCAAGAAAACAACTTTGGTAATTATCAATCACCAAACACAAAACACCAGTAAAACTATAGCTTAAAATTAGCGCGCTATATCTATAAGTAAAACTGTAAGTGATATATAAATTTTTTTTTTTAAATTACATATACAGATTTTCTTGTAAAAAAGATGCTATAAATATTTGTTCGGTAAATTTTATAAAAAGATAAAGTGAACGCTTCTCTTATAGCCCGAAACATGTCGTAGTTGAGTAAATCCAATTAAAGCCGCAAGAGGGCAGAAAGACAAGTGTTCATTTAGGACCTACATTTGGTATTAGTCTAGGAGAGATTAAAACATGATGTAATGTACGAGTCGAAAGCACTAGAATTTTGCCATTAAAGAATCTTCGTAATTATATATTAAGCTATTCTATTTATCCGATTTGAATTTAAGCTAGTGGCAGTGGGTGTGAATATAGAAGCTATTTTTTAAAATACTTTACATTTCTAGCTATATTTAGCTAGCCATTGTTATAAACCTGTCATAAAACAAACGTAATTTATTATTCAAAAATCTATATAATTGCTTCTGTTTAATAAGTTTCAATATCTTTACTTGTTAAATGCAAATTAGTAATATAATGACTGTTTAGTCGATACTTTTAAAACATTTTTATAATAAATTAGAAGAAAATTTCGAGTTAGAGAGTTGAAAATAACATCAAAGATCAAAGCATAATTTGGGAACTGTTTGATTAGTTATAATGTGAGTTTTTAAAAAAGATATTGCCGTAGTTGAAGGTAATCAATATAAAGTAATTGTTTTGAAAATAACAGGTCTTCAAAGAAGTTCATTAAAACCGATCTACTTGAATTAAGTATGCCCAATTAAAAGTAAGATAATAATTTGACCTTCTTTGCAATTTCAATGCAACTTTTCAATTTTAAAGTGTATTTTGCCAATTATTCTTCTTTTTTTTCTTTTATTTGGAACAAAAACTTACCATCAAGTGAGCTTACTGATCGTCCTATATACTTTTAACATAAAATTATCCGCATTTGGCCTGTTTGGTCAGTTACGACGAGGCTACCCAAAATTCATACTATATAGGAGGTCCCACTGCAGAATCAATGCTGTTTGATATTCTAAGTCTTGATAAACCTCTAAAATTAAACTTTTCCCTCATTCGGACAGCTGAAAAACCAACCCTAGAATGCACAAGGTCCGAAAAGGACCATCGCATTAAAACTGAATGACTGTTCACTTTCTTACAATAGCATCAGCTACTTTTAAAAGCGTGCCTAATGACTAAAAAGTTTTTTGATAGGCAAAAAATTCAGCTAACTCGGAACGGGCGGTGCGTCTCAAGTAATTTGGTGGTTGAATGTGTACACCGTCGAAAGAAAAAGTTCCCGGTCCGATCTGAATAATAATATTGTACGTGATACGTATTTGTACATGTACATGTCGCGGTTAGAACGGTTAATGAGCTGTTTTACATGTTGACTAGAAATATGATCCCGTGGGCTGAATTGCAAATTTCCAGTTCAGCTATTTGCAAACGTTGAGTTGGTGTTTCATGAGCGCGTTAACGCAATTAACTGGTAAATGTATGCATTTAGTTTTGAATATTAGGACTAACACGTTGACTATGTCATTATCGTCATTATGGCTACAGCCTAAACATTTTGTGTCCCTTCTTGTTTGTAACTTTCAGTCATAAAAAATGTATTTTTTTATTTGGGTATATCCTATTACACATATGTTAGATTAATATAGCATCTTAAATTCTATGCTCGGTTTATGCAGATGCTAATGATCAAGAAAACAATGCAAAAGTCAAAAATATACACTAAGATCAAGTTAAGAAGTAAATACTCTTTATGAAACTTATGCAGTTTGTTATATGACACACACAATTTATTCAACAATAAAATACATGCTTGGTAAATCCAATAAGAGACATTAAAATATGGTTAAGCAAATTTAAATATTATGGATTCCGTTAGTTATAAATTTGTATTTTTTTTCTGTTTAACGGTAGCACACATATTAAGCAGAACCATTGGGTGCACACGTCGGTCCTATTTAGCCCACTGTGTCGTTATGTTTATACACCGTGGTTTGCCTTGAATGAGAACTGTGACAATTTTGGCAAGTTTAGTCCGAAAGATCAGTAAATACAATATAAAATAATTAAATTTGAGGACCTTTTTAGTGGTTGATATTGGCTATTAAACAAAGAGTTCCGAGTTCGATCCCCGGGCAGTACATGGCTGTAGACGTGATAAAAATTCAAAAATATTATGTTACGCTTTAAGTGACCATCACTAGTAATACATGAATCAATTTATATCCACCGACATTCACACAGCGCCATCTAGTCCCAAACTAAGCTTTTAGCCTGTATGGATACAAAACAATGGGTACTAAACAAAACTTACTTTTTTGTAATAACATACATATCATACATAGAAACACACAGACTTCCACAGGGACTGATCACTGACAGTTGTCAGTAGTATTTAACTTTCCCAAAACCGTATTAGGCCCGCGTAGTGGGATTCGGCCCAATCACCCTTTAGTCACGTGTAAGAGGCCTATGCCTTATAGTGTACTATACACTGGTTCAATAAAATTATTTGCAAATGTTTGATGGGCAAGGCTTATCCAATAGCTTTCATCGTTTAAAGTTGATCTTATGCTTATTAGTGGGTTATCGGAGCGTCCTTTGTTTTCAGGAAAAGCTTAGCGGCTTGATAAAGTTGACCTCCTACACTTTTTTATCTTCATGAATATTCTAGTTTTACTTATAGTACCGTTGGCATGGCAATAAAATTTCTCGAGTAATTCCTTATAATATCACTGTTTTGACAGTTTAGGTGTCTCAAAATCTGTCTAGTCCTTCCAGTGGATAGCCAGCACAGCCGAATAGGCAGACAATAATATTTTTATTCAAAGCATATTTCATGAGTATCTTAACTTTTTTAAAGGATTTGGTTTGGTGCTGTTTGACTTAACTGTATAGGTTCTGACAGATTGTACAAATATCCTACATATAACAATTTTATATGAAAACATAATTGTATGTTTTATATAAAAAGTCATTTGTAGGACCTTGACTAGGTACCCGATTTTTTGTTACAGAGTGTACAGGACGGCTAGGTCGCTCACCTGGTGGTATGTGATACGCCCGACCATGTCAGAATAGCATTGATGGAAAAATAGCAACTCATAGACAGGTATTATTCTCCATCAATGCCACACTGTGCCCGTCACCTGAGACAACAGATGTTAGGTCTCTTATACCCGGTCTCTCGAAACACAAAAGTGCATCACACTCCTTTTTCACGGGACGATATCTGACACTGCAGTGGCAGCTATTTAGACGACTCAGCTTTGAGTGTACCATCTAGTAAAACCCATGCTATGTTTCATTTCTGGCCTTCATTGGCCTTTCTGTATTAAATAAAAAAAAAACAAATCAATTTATCCATTAGAAGTTGAATCAATGTCAAATGTCTGTCCCATAAACCTAAATCAAATTTCAAGTATGGAGCGGCCTTAAAGCGCAATTATGTTAATTATAAACCACTAAATTGTTTCATAGTTGGGTAGGTTTAGATGAGTCAAACACCCGAAGCGTACCCGACTGTGATAATTGGATGATTATACTACTTTGTTGGCAACACACCAAGGGATTAGTCGGTTGTTAGGATCTAGGAAACACTAGTATGCTGAACATACTTGAATTGGCGTGAGAAAGAATTTTTACTTAAGGAGCTAGGCCGTTTTTCTTTTTTTGTAAAACCCTTTCTTTTTCTTTTATAGCAAACGTGCGGTTTCTGATGGTAATATATTCGCTTAATATATTGGCAAAGGCATGTTTGCAGGAACGAGTGTATCACTAATCTTAGGAAAGGAAAAATAGTGAAGTAGACTGGCGTTTGTGAGGCTGTGGTATCATTGAGGAGAGAGGAGAACGTCGGTGGCTCAGTGGTGTGGACTGTCGCCTTCCTACCGGAGGGCTGAGGTTCAAATCCCGACACGTACCAATGTATTTTCGAATTTCGAAAAATATATGTACGTTATCCGACGCTCTTACGGTGAAGGAAAACATCGTGAGGAAACCTTCATGCACGCCTGCGAAGAGATTCGAGGTTGTGTGTGAAGTCGTCCAATCCGCTCTGGGCCCGCGTGGACGACTAAGCCTAATCACCCTATACGGGTAGGCTCGTGCCCCTCGGTGGGACGTTTAATGAGCTGATGATGGTATCATTGAGACGGTTCATTCGTCCCAAAGCAAGACTTTCTACACTTTGGTTCCAAAATTTAGCTTTCGAAATGTTGACCTCGTGAACGACCTAAGACGCTAGTTGTCAATCATAAGTCCAATCGTCTTATTTGTTATGAAATTAATAGTCAATTATATTATTTATTTTAACTCAAAGTGTTGCTACTAACATATTTTTAAGTTCACTTTTTTTCTAACCATAAATGGATCGTTGTTATCTGAGAAATAAAGAATTATTTTTATTATTAACATTATAAGTAAACACGTCAGGATTATCTTTAGGCTGCGCGTAAGTGGAAACTATGTCGAAAACAAATTGAAAAGAACAGAGTTTAAATAATATCTTAAGACTAAGTAAAGCAAACCACGAACACATGCGAATTGCTGCGTCACGTTAACTAACGAGGGCATCATTACTTGTGATGAGATGGATCCAATGCAATATTCAGCCTTTCCTAAACATATGGGTACTGAGTACCTACCATCCTCGCGACGACGCAAACTAATCTACTAGTCTTGCTCGAAATCGACCTTAGGCTCGTGTGAACTATTATAACAATTCATTGTATATTTTTGTTACTTTTTTTTCTTTACTATTTATCATATTACAACAGAATGAATAAAATTATATTGAAATATGTAAAAATTTACGAAATTCATTCATTCATTCAGAAACACCGATTTTGTTTCCATTTCTCTTTGTGAATATTAAATAAAGATGCTCGCCAATTGTCCGGTGAAAGTAGAAAGGCCATCTGCGACTAACAGTAGCTAGTTAAAATCAGAAATGCTCATCATAGTGGTTTACCCCAGGACAAACAGCCAGTATCTGCCATAAGCGAAAGTTGACAAAACAAAAGTAAACGTAACTAGTTTCCAAAAATCTTTTACATAATGTCATATATCTCAGACTGTATCGCAAATGAAAAAATAATGGAAAAGTTAACCGCTTTAAAACTAAAATTGGTGAGCGCTGACAGGCGCTGGCGGCACTAGAGGACCTAGATTGGAAAATATTTGTCATTCACCATTCATTACTCATTTTTCCAACCGGTAGGTATTCACATTTTCTTATTCGCATAGTTTCTATCTACATACAGAAAACAGAAATGATCCAAATTGTTCTAGTGGAGACCGCGTCATGACAAGCCTAGCGTAGGACGCCCTCCAGCCCGATGACCGACGACTTTCGAAAGGTGGCTGGAGAAGGTTGGATGAGAAAAGCGGAGGACCGGATATCTGGCGCAAAATGGGGGAGACCTATGTCAGCAGTGGACTGCTATAGGTTGAAGAGAGAGAGATACAGAAGATCCTCAATCCCAAAATTTTACGAAATTAATATGATACATTAAAACTATTAAATACTAAAATGGCACCTATGAATAGAACAATGCTAGAATAGAGTTCAGTGATCAATAAATATTTAAAAATTTAACGATTCTGTAATT